>CAJHQP010004603.1:0-53737 GCA_905132765.1 Moricandia arvensis | reverse complement strand
TTAAAAGGCCATCTATCCATTATTGTGGGTTGAAACTTGAAAGTTACTTATTGGTAAATATGTCTGATTTAAGAGTTGTTTTACTAGGCATCTCATAATGAAAATATGTTTAATCAGTGCAATCAGTATATAGTTAATTCATTTTCATAAGATATATAACATACACAATTCTTATTTCCAAATCGGAGTATTACAATTTATAAGTTTCAAATTTTTTTTTTTAACAAAAGTTTCACATTTAGATGTCAATAGTTTATAATTAAGGGCCAGTAAATAATGTTTTCAACTTATTTACTGATCAACATATTGTGAACCAACCAGTTAATTCCAACTTTAATAAGAAAAGAAAATTGAATGAATTCGTTTTAGTATATTAGAGGTTTCTATAACAACCGTATATAGCATAATATTCATATTGTGTACATTCATTTTATTCTGTTCATAAACCAATCTTTCCACGAGCCACTAAAACAGACTATACATGACATAATGACAGGTCAGTAGGGTGAAGTAAGCAAGCTTGGCAATAGTGTGAGAGAAGGTGCAAGCTATGTGTTGCTTAGCGACTCTTTGTCCTGCTTTTGGGTATGCCCGAGACTCCTTGAAGTGTTACCCGACCAAATGGCATCATACTAGGTCAGATAACCACTCGAGGGATAAAGCACAAAATCACAACAACAACAATGTACTGTAGCACATTCCATCAAAGAACCCAACTCAGGAGGAGATATACAAATAGATAACAAAAGATAGCAGCACTTAGCTAACAACACCTAGGAAAGACCGTTTCACAACATCAGTTAGAACAGCTACAACAAAACCTTTGATAGGCAAAAGAATGATAAAAATTTGTATCCAATCAATTTATTGGCATGTTAACATCCTTTTTCTTAATTAGCTTATTACCATTCAATTTTTGTCTATCTTAGCAATCCCATTTTTAGGCATTTCACTCCATCTACATTGGATTGAACGGTATTCCTCAATCGTAGTACAAACATTTTCTATCTTTCCTATCAATCACACAAAACATCTATAAGTACACATCAAAACCCACCTCTTCTCCAATCATCACAATCTCTACACCTCAAACCCTAAAATAAAACAAAAGAGAGCTACGTAGAAAGAGACAGAGAGAAGAATGGGTCGCCAAAACGTTGTCGTGGTTTTCGCCCTCGTGTTCTTGGCCGTCCTTGGCCTAGCCGCAGCAGCCTCCTCTCAGTCTCCTTCAGCGTCACCCTCTAAAGCTCCGTCTACTTCCATCACTGAGGTCCAAGCTCCAGTGTCCGAGGACACCATTGGAACAACCGATGAAGATGCAGCTGCTTCCCCTGGTGATGATGACGTGGCTGTGGCTGGTCCTCTAGGAAGTGACTCCTCCTACGGTAGCGATGGACCTTCAGGCTCTGCCGATTCTGCTGACAGCGGCGTGGCGGCTCTTGGAGTCTCTGCGGTCGTCGTTGGTGTTACATCCATCGCCGGTTCTTTCTTGTTATTCTGAGGAGTGTATTTTCATGAGAATATCATTTTTGAGTGAAGAATATTTATTTTATGGATGATTGTGATGATCATGTTGTAATTTGTTTCTCCTTGGTCATGAGAAACGATGTCCTTGTAATAAAACTGAAAAAAAAACTTTCTTTAGCAATGATAAAATAAAGAATTACGGGCTGATCGTAGTATGCCAATTTTCCATGTCTTCGGAATGCAGAATACGTATACGTATTAATTCTGTAGATTGCGTTATTGTTGAATATGATCTTATTTGTAGAGAAAAACATAATATGATGATTCATGAAATGGAATTTGAGCAAATCACTCATTTTTATTATAATTTACGTACTTATTAGATAAAAAAAGAAATGGAATTTGAGTGGCGTGTACGTGTTTATAAACTTGTTTTTTTGGTGTTGTAGAATTTTTCTTCGTTTCTTGTGTTATCTCTAAACCATGTAATACAAAGAAAGCGATATTAGGGCATCCTGTTAATACTTGGTTCATACTAAAGTTATAGTAAAATATCCACTTGAAATGTACCTAAATAAAAAAAAATGATAATCAGCAATTCAGCATGTATATGTCTTTCATGTTTCTCGAACTTCTAAACGAAAAGAAGAGGAATTGGAGTAAATGTTTGTTTAAGCTTTAATATAGGTTGAATTATTAAATTTTAAATCTAAATTATGTTAAACAGAGTAGTACTAGACTGCAAAGTGCGAACATATGGTCGATCATTATTGTAGACTTGTAGTAATAAGTACTAGTTCCACTAATATTCATCAGTAACTTGTGAATGAAACTATATTTCTCTTCAGAGAAAAAAAAAATTACATGATAGAAAGGTACCGTCACAGGCCAGTTTCTCGGTTGGGTTTGGGGATCTTCCACTGAAGAAGGGACCCATCAACGAGTGAAGAAAGAGCCGTACGCGTACTGCATACGGGTCATATATTAGCGTCTTTCTCTTTTGGTCCTAACTCAACCTATTGGTCTTTTTCTTTTTCTTTTTCTTTTGCTTTTTCAATCTCTATCCTCTCTTTAGGACCTTTTTTATCAAAATATAACAACGTATTTGGGGTAGCATATATTAAAAATCCAAAGCACTCTCCTCATTGCTTGATAAAGAAAGTACCACAATTACTAACCGTCCGAATATAATCAATATATAGAAGGGTTTCTCATTGATTTAAAAGATAAACATTCAATTGATCATCTAAAACGTGCCAATTCAAATGCATGTAATGATGTGTGAGGATGACATCAATGAAAGTTGTCAGCTTCATTTTTTCTTATGTGATCCCAAAATTCAAAGTTTAGGTTTGAGTTGAACACGGTAAAAAAGCATGTTAACCAAAAAGGGGCGGTAAAAAAGCATTGTTACATCTCGCAAGAAGCATATTCATGACCTCGCCTTCTCTGAGAAGCTCAATGACCTGAATCTTGCCCTGAGCATTATGGATGCAAGATCCAAATTCGAGAATGTGTAAGATGATATAAATTTGGGCAAACGTTTTTTTGTAGTTCTAGAAATAAGAGTGATATACTGATTTTTAGATAAGAAAGATGAATGAATATAAGTGTTAACTGATTAAATCTATGAATACAATATGTTCTTTAATTTTACTTTCAACTCGTGAGGTGATCAACTCGTGTTTTGTATATAGACTTAAGCTAGTTTGACTGGTCCACTTGAATTTTATGCAAACTGTGTTTGACAAATATCATAATTTTCTCTAATCATTTTCTTCTCATATCTGATGAATTAAAGCAAACCTATATGTGTGATTATTTCAGTCAGTCGCTTAATTATGTTTGTAAATCTGGGCCAGGTTGGTTTCGAATTGGTCAAAAGAATTAAAAAAATAAAAACATTTTTGTTTTTGTTCGTATGCTATGATAGACCATATGGTAGACGGCATTTCACGTAAAGTAGCCGATATTTCTCCTCATAAACAAATCAAATTTGTAGGTTCTTGGAAACATATGAGAAAGACTGCATGAGCCTTCCTACAAACCTTTCACTATTCTTTGGCTGGCAATCTCCTCGCAACGCTGCTTCCCAGTACACTCCAGATAACGACCGGCTTGTCTACTTGTATTTTTTAAAAATAATATTATATATTTATTCTCAATTTGGCTCGGTTCTGACATTGACCCCACTCATCGTGTCTCTCTTTTTAAATTAGCAACTTTCCAGCAACGATGTGACCAGTCTCTTAAATCATTTTCTTGTTTCCTCCAAGTTCCCACTTATGCACTCACACGGTCACAGCCGTTTATTACTTACCATTGATCACAATTATTCAACAAACTAAAAAAAGTGCGTCTACATTTTCATAAACCTCATAATCATATCGATGGTTGACTGGCTCATTATATTCTTTGGGGTCCTACTCTCTCCTTGACCCCATTCGCTATCTTCCAACCTCATCAATGCTGTAACGCAAACTCAGTGTTTTCTTTTTCCTTTGATTATGAGTTCTTGCTCTTTACCCCCACAAACACACCATTGGCTACAGATTTGACTTTTTTTCTTTCGGGTTTTACTATAGTAGCCTCTTTTGTTTCCAAGTACAAAATGTACTACAATTTAAAATTTCAACACCAAAAGAATAAATTAACTGAGAATATTTCCAACCTTCTTTCATATTTTCTTCTTTTTCAAAAACATGAAAATAACATTTTTCTATATATATATATATTAATATATGTATATATATATATATTACCATTATTATTTATTTCCATTTATAGTTAAAAACTTCATTATAGATAGTAGAATAAAAGTTGAATATATAATAGAAATATTCTATTTTAGAAAAAAATATAGAATTGATTGGAGATGGTGTACTCTTTTCTTTCGGACACATTTAAGTGAGCATTAGTTTAACTCACTTAACCAACCATTTCCTGCCACGTGGCAAAATCTATCTGCTCGACGGGATTCTATATAAATGTTTTCATATCTCTTCTTCTTCTCTGCATCTTCACGTACACGAAGCTAACTTCTCTCACCATCACCAAGCAGGATACAGATACGCTAGTCAAGAGAAAGAGTCACTTAAACAAGTATGAGGATTATCTCACGGCTATTCGAATCAAAAGATTCTTCCCGGAGACGAACATCAAAATCTCCTAAGCATCTGGACTCCACCGATAGTGCCACGTCATCATCACTCAGCGAAGCCACCGGTTCTTGCAGCCTTCATAGCAGTCTCTCTCTCCAGACACTCCCTTCCGTTCCCTCTCTTCAGAAAATCCCCTCCGAGAGTTTCACCGTCACCGTCTCTCACTCCGTTACATCTTCGTTCAAACTCCGAGAACGGAGTCTCCCCGTCACTTGTCTCGCCGTCAACGGAGGTTATCTCTTCGCAGTCTCCGGACACGAAGTCAGCATCTACGATCGCTCCATGTCTGCTCATCTCGACACTTTCAACGGCCAGGATCCTTTCTCAGGAACCGTTAAATCAGTCGGTTTCTCCGGTGAAAAAATATTCACTGCTCATCAGGACGGTAAAATCGGAGTTTGGAAATTAACCGCCAAAAACGGTTACAAACAGTTAACGACGCTTCCCACTTTAAACGACCGTTTGCGACGTTGCGCTCTTCCCAAAAACTACGTTCAAGTTCGCCGTCACAAGAAACGTCTCTGGATCGAACACGCTGACGCCGTTACCGCTCTCGCCGTTAATAACGGACTCATTTACTCCGTTTCTTGGGACAAGACGCTGAAGATATGGAGAGCCTCTGATCTTCGTTGCAAGGAATCAATCAAAGCTCACGATGACGCTGTTAACGCCGTAGCTGTCTCTGCTAACGGCATCGTTTATACTGGATCCGCGGATAGGCGTATTCGGGTTTGGGCGAAACCCTCGGACTGTAAACGACACGAGTTAGTTGCGACTTTGGAGAAGCACAAATCTGCGGTTAATGCTTTAGCGTTAAACGACGACGGATCGGTCTTGTTCTCCGGTTCGTGTGACCGGTCAATATTGGTTTGGGAGAGAGAGGACAGTTCCAATTACATGACGGTGAGGGGTGCTTTGAGGGGACACGACAAAGCAATACTTAGCTTGTTCAACGTGTCTGATTTGCTCCTGAGTGGATCTGCTGATCGGACGGTCAGGATTTGGCGGCGCGGAATCGATGGTAGTTACAGTTGCTTGGAGGTGCTTACCGGTCACGCGAAGCCGGTTAAGTCGCTTGCAGCGGTTAAAGATAAGGAATCAGACGGTGTCGTTTCAATCGTTAGTGGAAGTCTTGACGGAGAGGTTAAGTGTTGGAAGGTCTCCGTCACCAAACCGGATAATTATTCAATTTACAAGGATCTCGTTTTATGAATTGTATTTTTTTTAATTATTACTTTATTACATGTTTGGCGAACAACAATTTGGCGTTTTTTCTTTGTTTTTGTAAACAACAATTTGGCGTTTTTACAGTCACTCTATGAAAATGAGATTATTGCAGTACGTGCCAAAGAGTGTTATATATTTGTGTTGCATAAACAAATTATGTTAGTAATAATGCTACAACAATAATATCATTAATGGTTTAAAAATGGATTAAAATTGAACAAGTGGACACACCTGCACATGTTTTTTTTTTGGGAACTGGCTTTCACCTGCACATGTTTCTTCAGGCGTAGGAACGAAGATGTTGCATGTGCTATCTTGAAACCTGGGGAAATCTATGTAGGTGATGATAAATTTATGACATTTTTATGTTTTAGATTCTGTATAGGTTTGTGGTTGGTTGTCAGAAGAAATAGACTTTAAACTTATGTTTGGACTGTTTAGATGTAAGAATAAGATACATTATAAATATTCGCATGCAAGTTCATGAACCTTTTAGTGAGATTTTCAAGACAAATGCGTTTCGTCGTCGAAACAAGAAGTCAAATGGTCCGTGAGATTGATAAGACATTTCTTCTAACACAAGGATAAGATTATATAAGATATTATTTAAGACTGTTTTTTACTTACAACGTCTACGAATGGACAAACACATGTGTTTTAGTGGGATACAAACTCAGAAGAGATACGAGTGAAGTTATTCTAATTCATAGTTAACACCTAGTAAACTCGTATGATAGCCAGTAACTTAACAACATAATGGGATCTTCTAGACGATGTCCAATGAAAACAGACCTCAAACTTTTATACCAGTGAGTGGATAAGATCTAATTATTGCTTATCACTTACAGACTGTAATCCATTAATTGGGAGTACAAAAAGCAAAATTTTCCTTTTTCATAGGTTGTCAACAAAATGGAATTATAACATTATTTATCCTAAAACAGTAAATTAGGGTACCAATTCATTTTCAAAAGCAAGAAAAATATTTGGAAAATATTACAGAAAATAATTGGAAAAGCCGACAAATAAAACAAGGGGGGATTAAAGATTTATAAAAACAGGACAAAGGTGAATCTCACAAAATGCAACTTGTAAATAGTTCTACAGAAATTGCATAATAAATTAATTACATTTGGTCAAACAAGTACCGTTTTGATTCGTTATATATCATCTAACATGTTGTTGACTTATATTACCAAAACACATTTTAATGCTTGTTGCCAACCAATCAACCATACTGGAGTCCGAGTGCAGTGACGTCGCCATTTCACCCAATTGGTTATAAACTATTTATTTACCAAGTATTTAATTCTCACTATTGGTGGATTATCAAAATATGATCAATAGTTTTTAGGGACTTTGCTATTGATCTGAAAGAGTAGCTAATTTATTTTTCATAACTTTTTAGGATGATTTAAATATACTATTCTGCAAAATATCTAGCAAAGCTTTTGTGCATTACTCAATCACAACTTGCATTAGTGCATATCTCCAACAGTGCTTCACTCGATGAAAAACAGATTATGTTAAATGTTAAAGATCAGCCACCACCACATCACTTTAGAGCTTCAATATGTGGATTACAACTAACGAACTCATCACTATGGCACTTCTGATTATGTACATAAACGCCCATTATAATCTCATTTATATTCATTACATAAATTCATATACATGTGTGTGTATATAATGCATTACAAATATATTATATATTAGATGTTTTTCTTTGTAATTTTTGTTGACATGAAGAAATCATGGATCCTTAAAACATGGTTCCCAAAATCATGGACCTTGTTTATGGGAGTTCATGAATTCATGGACCTTGTTTATGGAAGATGTCTTTTGTATTCTCTATATATTACAATGTATTTGCAAAGAAATGAATCAAGGAAATAAGTTTCTCTCCTTCTTAGTCTCTTGTCACACAAACTATTTGTTCTTATTTGTTCTTGAGTGTTCTTGAGTGTTCATACTCTTTCTCTTCATAAATCATCAATTCTAACATGGTATCAGAGCTTTAAGCTCCTACTTCATTCCGCAAACCTTTTCTATATTTCTCTTTTCATTCAGCAAAACTTTTATGTTATTCTCATTCCGCAAATCATAAAAATGGAGAAGAAAAACATAATTTCCGTGACCCTTGAGGGTCCTAATTATCTATCATGGTCAAGAGTGGCCAGAATCACCTTGGGATGTCATGGACTTTGGGACAGCCATATCATGAAGGCTGGAACTTCAAAGGGGATGGCTGAAGAAGATAGATACGTGAACAACCACAACCAATGGGTTCAAGAAGACCAGCAAGCTCTGGCTCTCATCTGTAACTCCTTGTCAAAACCAATCATGAAGATCAATTCTCACATCAAAACCGCCAAGAGACTTTGGGAGAGTCTTCAAACCGCTTATGGGTGTTTATGGGAGAGTCTCCAAACCATCTATGAGAACGACCGGTTCCTCAGCTTTCTCCTACACCTAGACTCATCATTCAACACACTGATACATAATTTCTTTACTGGAAGAAAGATTCCATGCCTAGATGATGGTGATCCTCTCAAAAGCCAGCCGGATAAATGTAAACCCAAGGAGCAGCAAGCAATTCAAGGGAGAACCATGTATTCTGCTCACATGAGTGATTCAACTGAAGACATGTGGAGAAATCAAGCTGGTACGACCTCATCTGATGGTTTTGTGACCAGAAAAGACGCCAATTCCTTTATCTGGAGCACTGTCTTGGCTCTCATTGCTTCCAAGAAGGCTGGTACACATTCTCTTGACTCTAAACCTATCATAATAGATTCAGGAGCAAGCCATCACATGATTTGTGATAGGAACTTGATTAGTAATATCCAGCCTGCCGTAGGGAATGTAGTCATAGCAAATGGTGATAAGGTGAAAATAAAAGGGATAGGGAACCTTAGAGTGTTTGATAAGGAATCTACTGCCTTGTATATACCTGGATTTTCATCTAACTTGTTATCAGTAAGAAGGGCTACGGTTGATTTGGGCTGCCAAGTTGTGTTCAGACCAGATGAAGTTGAGTTTCAAGACCTGAAGACAGGAAAGATCATTGGAAAAGGGCACAGCCATCATCAGATGTATCATCTTGAGAGGAATATGGTGCCGGAATCATCTATGCCTCATTGCCTGGCTAGCACCGTTAATGGCGCTGAGAACACAATATGGCATGCCAGATTGGGACATCCCCATACAAGAGCTCTAAACCTGATATTCCCGGGAGTGGTGTCTAAGAATGAAGAATGTGAAGCCTGCATATTGGGGAAGCATTGTAGGACAGTCTTTCCACGGTCTGGCACCACCTATGAGAGATGCTTCGACTTGGTTCACTCTGATGTATGGACGGCTCCATGTGTGTCAAGGGAGAATCACAAATACTTTGTCACCTTCATTGATGAAAAATCCAAATACACCTGGTTGACACTGATTCAGTCCAAGGATAGGGTGCTAGACGCCTTCAAGAATTTCCAAGCTCATGTCTCCAACCACTTCAATGCCAAGCTGAAGATCCTCAGATCAGACAATGGTGGAGAATACACAAGTCATGCATTCAAACAGTACCCGGCTCAACATGGAATTATTCATCAAACAAGCTGTCCATATACTCCTCAACAAAACGGAGTTGCTGAAAGGAAGAACAGACACCTGATGGAGGTAGCCAGATCAATGATGTTCCACACCAACGTTCCAAAAAGATTCTGGAGTGATGCGGTGGTGGCTGCTACTTATCTGATCAATAGGACTCCAACTCAAGTCCTCAAAGATCTATCACCGTTTGAAGTCCTTAACCAGACCAAGCCGGCTTTGGACCACTTACGGGTGTTTGGATGTCTCTGCTTTGTGCTGATACCAGGGGAGCAGAGAAACAAACTGGATGCCAGGAGCACAAAAGCGATGTTCATTGGCTACTCTCCAACACAAAAGGGGTATAAGTGCTATGATCCAGTAGCCGGAAAAGTTTTAATATCAAGGGATGTGAAGTTTGTGGAAACAAAGGGATATTATGAGGAGAAGAATTGGGATGATCTGAGGGACTTACCACAATCAGAAAGAGCCACAAACCTCAGAATCATTTTGGAGAACTTCGGCATTGACATGTCTCCAGCAACTCAAGAAACAAGAAGGAATATCCCTGAAGCTACTGCACCTGTTCCAGAAGCTGTAGTTGAAGAAGATGTGATTAATGAAAATGAAGAAATTGCCCATCCTGACCCTGAAGGGGGGAATCAACAAGAAGCTCATGATCAGGATGAGACCAAATCAGAATCAGTTCCTGAGACTCAAGATCAAGTTCCAGAAGAAACAAATGAGGCAGCACCTGATCAGATACAGCCCTTACGAAGGAGCACAAGAATCAGGAAACCTAAAGTCTACTTCAATGCTAAAGCTGTGGCACATCCAGTGAGTGCAGTATGCTCGCTTGCTCAATATCCAGAAGAACATCAAGTCTTCATTGGAGAATTGGATCAAGAGTACATCCCAAACACCTATGAAGAGGCAATGCTAGACAAAGAATGGAGAGAGTCTGTTGAAGAAGAGATCAATGCCATGATCAAGAACAACACCTGGTATGAGACTGAGCTTCCAAGAGGAAAGAAAGCCGTGACCAGCAGACTCTTGCATACCATCAAGTATCTTGCAAATGGAAAGCCAGAAAGGAAGAAAACCAGACTGGTAGCAAGAGGATACACACAAGTGTATGGAGAAGATTATCTAGACACGTTTGCACCAGTGGCGAAGCTTCATACAATCCGGATACTCATCTCATTGGCAGTGAACCTAGAGTGGGATCTTTGGCAAATGGATGTAAAGAATGCTTTTCTACAAGGTGAACTAGAAGATGAAGTGTACATGAGACCACCTCCGGGAATGGAAGAGATGGTAAAGCCAGGAAATGTCCTCAGACTCAGAAAGGCGATCTATGGCTTGAAGCAATCACCAAGAGCTTGGTACCACAAACTAAGCACTACATTGAATGGAAGAGGATTTGTGAAGTCTCAAGCGGATCACACACTCTTCACTCTCACCAGCAAGTCCGGGATTATTGTGATCCTAGTCTATGTGGACGACATCATCATTACTGGTAGTGACAAGGAGGGGATCAGTGCCACCAAGACATTCCTCAAGACCGCATTTGACATCAAGGATCTAGGTGAACTGAAGTACTTCCTCGGGATTGAGATGTGCAGATCAAAGGAGGGGTTGTTCATGTCCCAAAGAAAATATACTTTGGATATTCTAAAGGAGGCAGGAGATCTTGGAAGAAGACAAGCCAAGACACCACTTGAAGAGGGCTACAAGACACTGCGAGAGGGGGAGTATGAAGATACTCCATTTGAAGATGTCAAGCAATATAGGAGAATTGTTGGGAAGCTGATCTATCTAACCATTACCCGGCCAGATGTTTGTTTTGCAGTAAATCAGGTTAGCCAGCACATACAAAATCCCAAGGTTCATCACTGGAACATGGTGGAGAGAATCCTAAGATACTTAAGGGAGGCTCCGGGTCAAGGCGTATGGATGGCTTGCAACAGAAACACTGAGGTTGTTGGATACTGTGATGCAGATTGGGCTGGAGACAGAACAGACAGAAGATCAACTACCGGCTATTGCACATTCATTGGAGGAAATTTGGTTACATGGAAAAGTAAGAAGCAGAAGGTTGTGTCTTGCTCAAGTGCAGAAGCAGAGTACAGATCAATGAGGAAATTAACCAGTGAACTCATCTGGATAAAGAGTCTTCTAGGCGACTTGGGGATTGAGATCACCAACCCCATGACCATGCATTGTGACAACCAAGCCGCAATACACATTGCGTCCAATTCAGTCTTCCATGAGAGGACAAAACACATAGAAGTAGACTGCCACAAGGTAAGACAAGCAGTAGAGCAGCAAGTGATCCTCCCATGCTACACAAGGAGTGAAGATCAACTGGCGGACATCTTCACCAAGGCGGCCAGCAGCAAAGTTTGTGAGTCCATTCTTCCAAGACTAGGACTCATAAACCTTCCATGTCAGTGATCCCCTCACCATGGAGTGTTCTACTCTTTTTCCTTTGCTTGGTTTTTATCCCAAGTGGTTTTTCCAAGTAAAGGTTTTAATGAGGGAATACTTCATGGCTTTCCAAGCTTGACTTGTTCCATATGGTCAAGCTTGAGGGGGAGTGTTGACATGAAGAAATCATGGATCCTTAAAACATGGTTCCCAAAATCATGGACCTTGTTTATGGGAGTTCATGAATTCATGGACCTTGTTTATGGAAGATGTCTTTTGTATTCTCTATATATTACAATGTATTTGCAAAGAAATGAATCAAGGAAATAAGTTTCTCTCCTTCTTAGTCTCTTGTCACACAAACTATTTGTTCTTATTTGTTCTTGAGTGTTCTTGAGTGTTTATACTCTTTCTCTTCATAAATCATCAATTCTAACAATCTATATGAATCATTTAAAATTAGTATAACTGATGAACTGATCATATTATTTTAATACTATTTTCTACTATTGAGATTATAGTCAGATACAGACATAGACTCCAAGTCGGTAACTACACATTCTAGAAAGAAATGGAATGAGAAGACTCATCTTGTGTGAAGTGGATAAACTTGAGACATGCATTAGTATGTGTACGCGACCGTGAGAAAGAAAAGTAGACATGCAAGTTGCCAAACTTGAGCTCGTCGTCGTCTTATTACCAAAAAAGTCATTTCTCATGATGATATGCTCCTTTTTCTATTCACGGATAGATATTAATCGTACAATCGGGTGGCCCAAACTTTGGTTTCTTCTATATTTAGTGGAGAAGATTGCTTTCCGATTACGACCTTACACCAAAACCTTGAGGATTGGCTGAGTTCGAATATAATTGTTCAAGGTCATGGATCCCTAACGATCGCATCATCTCGAAAATATCGATTCATCTCTGTATATCTTGATTACTGCAGGGTGATTTAAGTAAACTAAACAATTTTTTTATTTCTCTATATGTTACGTCATATTAATACCTTGTGGGGTGTGCTGTCTCGCGATTCACGACCTCATAAACCAAATTTAATAAGTCTACTATGACTATTCTAAAAGGAGTCAATATTATCTTATACTCCCACTGTAGTTAAAAGAATAATGTTTGAAGTTATCCACACATAAAAAAATATTCCTTTTCTACTTTTTATTTTTAATTTTAGTTAGTTTAATTATTTGCTTTAAACAAAATTCAACCGATTATATTTTTTTTTAATTTTAGTTTCTGTTTTAGTTTTAAAGTAAAATTTATTAATTAAAATCTAAAACATTTAAATTTTATATACAACAATCAAGTCTATAACATCAATACTGAGGGAGTAGTATGTTTGAAGCACAAGTGGGCATACGCCTGATAAAATATGCATGTTTAAACAAAAGTTTATAAGTATGAGCGTTGACCGTTAATAAGTAGAAATAATTTAATTATTATGTTTGACAAAATATGAAACGATAATGCACATAGTTCACATAACCATTGAAAGTGTAATTACTTAATAATGATTTTCATGAGGCTGTAGGCCATGTCCAAATGTTTTTGTCAAACATATATTTATGTGATGTGTTAAATTGTATAAAACAAGGAGCCGAATTATATAAATATTCAAAAGGCCCAATTTATATAAATTATGCAATGGTCGAAATTATGGTGAGCAATAAGTTGATCCAACGTATTGGCAGTAAGGCATAGTAAGAACTTAACTCATTGGCATCTCAGATGAAATGAACAATATGCGATGAATCCACGGGCTCATGTAAGAGTTCGAGTTACACGATAACTAAAATTGAATTATAGAAAATTTTCAAAGAATAGTAAGAACTTAAGAAAAAGTGGACTGAAGGCTAGATAATCTATTTTAGGGGATTTAACGGTTAGATACTCTTTATAAAACCATGAAAAATTTGGAGTCTCACACTCCCAAGAACTGGTCTTGTTGTAGCCACTATCTAATAGACTAATAATACTCTCAACTATGTCATGATCTGATACAAAACCATATACTCTAATAAGGTCGATATCTACTAGATTAATCTTACAAATGGTAAAGGAAGTGGACCATCTTAACATTCAACCCACAAAAAAAGTGAACCAAAATTAGTGTCTGTTGCCTTCGTGATGCCTATAAAAGTAAAGTCCTATTTCCGTTTGCGTCCATAGTTACATCATTGATGACATTTTGCTGAGAATAGAAGAGCCCTAATTAGCTTACCCTTCGCTTTTAGTGGTTGGGAGTTAGACCTGCCGCATACATTTCAAATTCTAATATAATACGTTTTAACAGCAGTAAACCAAAATCCTTTATAATATATACATCTCAAAAGCAAGACATATATATGTGTATTTTTCTTGAAAGATCATGTGAATATTCAAGATGGAACTATAGATTTATAGGGTTTAAAGGGTACGGAACGAGATTTTATCGGTTCTTCACCTAAAGTTACATAGTTTGAAGGTTATGGATTGTTTGGTGATATATCATACATGAACGATATTGTTTCCAATTCATTACATATGTGCTCCACGAATCTTGTAATAAAGGTAACTCCGGATGTATATTAGAGATAAAATATCTCATATCGAAAATTCGTCGGAATCTAAATACGTAATATATAAAAAGTTAGAGTCAATCCGCTTATCACCAATTGATTTTAATTTAAAAACATATGATAAATTTAAATTTAGGATAGAATTAGAGTCTAGATCTTAAATATCTTAAACCCCTAAATAATATAATTTTTTCGACCGGGTATAAACGTCGTCCTTAACCTTCTGATCGGTTATAACGTACTATGTTCGCTCGAGTGAGTATTAATATCTTGAAATTCTGAGATTTTTGGCCGATAAAAGCTAATACTCGTTCAACCAAGATATAAATATCCTAAAATTCCAAGACTTTGGATCGATAAGAACCATCACTTCGAAGAGGGATATTAAAAACCAAGTATAGCATGGACCTTTAAATAATATATAAAAAGTTATGATCAATTTACTTATCATCAATTAATCTAATTTGGAAGCAATAATAAATCTGAATTTAACATAAAATATTTTTAGCTAATTTTATAGAAATGCGCTTGTTTGTACTTCCTAAAATAACAAATATATATAATATATATATATATATATCTAAGGCCTATAGATAATTAAATTAGTTCTGCAGTAAACATTTGTTTATTTATTGCTCGATACAATTCAGGATAGTTATAAAATCAGCAAAAGCATACATTCTTGTGAAACACAAGAGGTTTTGTTACTTGATTAACATTTTGTGATAAGCTATGTAATCAATAACCTGCTACTTCTAACCCCTCTATTATGACAAGGATTCCTTATTCAGAAAAGCTACATAGCCTCAGAGTTAATACATCTTAGTAAGGTCTAATGAAGTTGGTGTGATCAATTAATAAAACTTGTTATTTTAGTTTTTTTCCTTGCCATCCTAGTTCTACATTTGCAACTCATCCCCCAAAAGCTTAATCTTTTGTGTTCATGGAGATGAACTTGTTGATTTCTGCCGTGGAATGGGTATGCACTCATTTAAAGTTCTCAGACGTGGCTTTAGCCCTAATAGGGCTTTTTCTTCTTAGTTACTTGCGCGAGAAGTTAGTGAGCAAGGGCGGGCCAGTGATGTGGCCAGTGTTGGGAATCATACCGATGTTAGCCTTAAACAAAGACGATCTGTTTGGTTGGTGCACGAGAGGCTTGGTCAGAGCCGGTGGGACGTTTCATTACAGGGGAGTCTGGTTCGGTGGGTCTTACGGTATCATGACCGCAAATCCTGCAAACGTCGAGCACATTCTCAAAACCAATTTCAAAAACTACCCGAAGGGTGAGTATTATAGAGAGAGGTTTCGTGATCTTCTTGAAGATGGGATCTTCAACGCTGATGATGAGCTTTGGAAGGAGGAGAGGCGTGTTGCTAAAACTGAGATGCATTCTTCACGTTTCTTGGAACACACGTTTGGTACGATGAGGGATCTTGTGGACCAGAAGCTGATGAAACTTATGGAGAAGATGGCTACTTCGAAGAGAGTCTTTGATCTGCAAGACGTGCTCTTGCGTTTCACCTTTGACAACATATGTATCTCAGCCTTTGGGGTTGATCCAGGATCGTTGGAGATAGACTTACCGGAGGTTCCTTTCGCTAGGGCTTTTGAGGAAGCTACAGAGTACACACTCGTTAGGTTTCTGATGCCTCCTTTTGTGTGGAAGACAATGAGGTTTCTAGGGATAGGGTTTGAGAGAAAGCTGAAAAGAGCGGTTAGAGTGGTTCACGCGTTTGCGAATAAGACAGTGAGAGAGAGGAGGAACAAGATGTGGAAACTAAGGAGCTTGAATGATTCATCTGATCTCTTGTCACGCTTTATGCAGAGAGAGTACGAGAAAGAAGATAGGAACTACTTTTCAGACAAGTACTTTAGAGAGTTCATCACAAGTCTCATCATCGCGGGTCGAGACACCACATCTGTGGCTCTGGTCTGGTTCTTCTGGCTAGTTCATAACCATCCCCAAGTCGAGAAGAGAATCCTAAGCGAAATCAGAGAGATTCATGTGAAACTTCCACCGCAAGAAACCAATGACCCGTTCAATGCACAAGTGCTTAATGAAATGGTGTATCTGCAAGCTGCTTTAACAGAATCACTGAGGCTTTACCCTTCAGTGCCAATGGAGATGAAACAAGCTTTAGAAGACGACATATTACCTGATGGGACAAGGGTAAAGAAAGGGGCTAGGATTCACTTCTCCATCTACACAATGGGGAGAATAGAATCCATTTGGGGGAAAGATTGGGAAGAGTTCAAACCAGAGAGATGGATCAAAGAAGGAAGGATCGTTAGTGGAGATCAGTTCAAGTACGTTGTGTTTAACGCAGGTCCAAGACTTTGTGTTGGCAAGAAGTTTGCTTACACACAGATGAAAATGGTGGCTGCAGCTATATTGATGAGGTATAAAGTCAAAGTCATGGAAGGACAGAAGGTTGTTCCCAAGCTCACCACCACATTGTACATGAAGAACGGTCTGCTTGTTACCCTCCAGCCCCGCGACGGATAAGGCAGTTCAAACCAGGCCTCAGTATTCAGTTTATAGGTATGAGCAAAATATGTGCTACTAAATGTGTGTGTTTTGGTCAATATAACCATGGCTGTATGTTCTGTCAGTATAAACAAATGTTGTTAACTAAATACCTTTTTCAGAATGAAGTTTTAGTTTGGTTTCGACTTAAAGATTTGCATGACAAGATTTCATGCGACCATCATGAAAACAACCTAATCTCTATAAAGAAAGCTTGATAGGCAGAAAAAAAGAATAGCAAAACCAATGACTTCATCCTCTATTCAATCCAGTAGCATTTGAGAATGCGAGAAAAAAAAATCTGTATACATAGTAAGCCACTACTAATAGAGCTTGATACGAACTGTAATAGCAACACGGCAAATAGGACATGTTTGAATGTTATCTCCACATTCTTGGCAAGTCTGATGTCCACAGTTGAATGCCATGTTCTTTGTATTAACCAGACAGATCGGGCAAACCTGATATTTTGATTGAAAAAACAATTGGTTAAGTGATACAATGTTTTTTTCCACATTCACAAAGACAAAATACAAACCTGCCTCTCGTTACTACCAGCTGACGTAGGCGTTGCAGAGGCAACGCTGCTTGACCAGGAACTTCTCGAGCCGTTGTTGCTTATAGATCGATTGTAACCACTTACTGGTGGTGGCCGAGCAATCTTGTTCGGACAGTTCCCAGTTCTTCGTCTGTAAATTTGGATACAAAGATCATTTCTTTTGGCTTATAGTTGTAGAGGTTATAAGGATGATACAACTCAATCAAATTCTAGAAACTTACCCGAGCAAGCCGAGCTCGAGGGTGGCCTTATACTGACAAGGGATCTCCATCAAGGCTGAAACTGCAAACTCTGCTTCTTTTCTTCCAGCATCAGTGTTCTTACACATAATCTCCGTGAAGTTCACAAACTGTTCCATTCAAGAAACTAAAGTTGATGACTTATAACTAGAGACAAAAGTGATGTCACAGTGGCAGTACCTGGAAGTTGTCAAAGGCACGAGCGGGGATGTTGTCATCAAACTGTCTCATTGTATCCCAAGGACCATCTCCAACACCAACCAGAACTATCGATAATGGATACCGACTGCAATAGGAATAGATCAATCACAAGAGGTCATTATTCATTGTTATCATCTAAGCAAGAAACAGTTTTTACCTTGCTCTAACGATAGCATCAATGGTGTTACGTTCTTGTGAACTGAGACCACCGTGCTGTGTATCAACACTTGTTGTCACCTAACAAACATCATAATCTAATCTAATTAATACCCTCAGGTGATAAAATGATGGTAGAGAAAAACCAAAGTACCTGTCCATCAGCAATGATGACAAGGACATGGTACTGGCCTCCACTTTCCTCCACAATCGTCATAGCCCTTTCGATAATGGGTGCAAAAGAAGTCGGACCTGAAGGGACCAAAGATCAAAACAACAACACACACACAAGCGTAAAAAAAGAAGTTAAAACGATCTAAACCTGCAAGACGAAGCTGAGGAACAATCTCTCTGTAACGCGCAAGGACTTCTTCAAACCCGTTACAGAAAGTATCATCCGGATAGAAACTGAAGACATCCTGATCATGTGTTGTAGCTACAAGAACCAACCAAACACAAAAAAAAACCCATTACTTGTCTTCTCTATTACTAGAAAGACTTGTAATGCAGCAGAAACTTTACCATCTCCGAAACCATAACAAGGGATCAAGTTATCTTCATCAAAAGAAGATAAAGTCTTTCCAATGATTGAAATCGCTTGCTCGTAGGGGTTTGGAGATGGTCCTATGTCATGTAAGCTCTTCCCATCGAATGATCTCTCCCCTGTAACCAAACCAAGTCAGCAACATATACACACTAACAATAACATATTCAAATATTTAAATAGCTGTTCACCAGTCCACTCGTTGCTCTTTGTGACATCTACACCGACAATCAGATTCGATGACTCCAAACCGGCTTGTGAAAGGGCAGCAGTAACCTATAATCATAACCGGAGATTCAAGAAACAGGTCAAGAACATCAAAAAAATAACTCTCAAGAATCTCTCATTAGTGTCAACATGAATGGACCTCATCAATGGAGCGGTAGTTATCGCCGATGAGTGAAAACTTCTTGCCATTGCCATGATTAACAGGAGCCGCAGAAGAAGAGGAACTTTGAGAATGTCTCGGACTGTTTCTCCTATTCTTCGAACCACTACTTCCCATCACAAAGATTTAAACTTTAACACTTAGAACTATGTTGAACAAAAGAAGATGGCCTGCAACAAGCACACTATACATGTCAAATTTCAAGTTTTGAGATTGTTGAATCAGTAGAACCCTTGTTTGGTACGTTAAAGTGATAACCTTTATGAACAAAACAAAAAACGAAAAGAAAGACTGAAGCGTCGCCGTGGAAGAACGAATGATAAAACGGTAAACAAAAGTCCAACCTTTGCTAGTGGAATTGTAGAAAGAACGATAAACGATTTGCGAAACATGTTACCTTTCAATCAGTTCCGTCTGAATCTTCTTCTTAAGGGTATATATTTCTACGGGTAATATATATACGACTTTCGATTTTTATTGAGAAATACCCTAAGATAACCCTAAAAAGTTTTTGTCACAAAAATAACCCTCAAAAACAAAAATGACAAATCTAATCTTTTTTTATTTTTAAAAAATTAATTTTTTTTTTCAATTTTAAACATTATCCCCAAAACTCCACCCCATAACTTTAAACCCTAAGTCTAGATTAGTTAACCCAAGGGGTATAAATGTATATTAGTCATTTTGTTAACCTTTGGGTTAACTAATTTAGACTTAGAGTTTAGAGTTATGGGGTGGGGTTTTGAGGGTGAGGTTTAAAATTGAAAAATAAAATAAAATAAAAATTAATTTTTTGAAAATAAAAAAAGACTAGATTTATCATTTTTGTGACAAAAACTTCAAAAAAAGTTATATGAGAGATTTGCCCATTTTTATTCTCCCAATTTTTTTTGTTATTATTATATATTTTTAATTGACTAATATCTTTTTTTAACAACATTTTGACTATTATCCTGGTCAACAATATCATCGGGAATGATTATCAGTTGACCTTGGCAAATCTTTATTTTCTTTTTTAACAAATCTTGCATGTTTATTGCAGATCTCTTAAAAGGGATTTTAACTTTTACATGTTTTTTAGTTTTTAAGAAAGAAAATCTAAAACCGTTTTTTAACCAAAAAAAAAATTAAACAAAAAAAATTTAAAAGAAAAACAAATTAAGTTAAGAGCACGAGCAATGGTAGGTTTCTCTCAAAAGCTTTCACTGAAAATAACATTAAATAATTGAAAAAAGTAGAAAGAGAGTGCATATGGGGAAGAGACGTTTCGTCTTTGAGAGACGAAGCAAGACAAATGAGAGACTTAAATGCTACGCGTCATTAAATGTATGGTGTTCTTGTTTTTTTCAATTGAATTTATTTAAATAACAAAATGATATTGATATTAAATTCACTAGGTACTCAATGGAGAGATCACACCACTAATGATGCTCTAAGAACTCCGTCATAAGAGACGGTGGATAAACATAGCTTCATTATCTTTGGGATAATCATACTATTAAAAACAATCTTTATATTACTATTATCTTCTTATAACTAAAAGAAACAAGGATCCCACAAATCTTCTTAACCTAGATCCCGCGCCATTTATTTCGTTTTATATAAAAGAAGAATACATAAACCATCAAATATGCCTACGTCGTCCACCTTATTATTATATACTCATATTTCTAGATCGTGGTCTGTTATCATAACTTTCTTTCATTTTTAAACACTTGTAGTGCTTACTTTGAGGTCATGTCTCAAAATCCGCAGACTCATCTACAGTGATGTAGAGGAGGAGGAAGCTTTGTCTCTTGCTAAATGTTACAAGACATGTGTTCAATGCATTTATCTCCCCGCCTTTTAATGGTACGCCACCTACCGCAGATGTAATATCTCTGTTGCTACTTAAAGTTCCCAATGTTGCTCATTCTCTCATGCCTCTGATGTTCTCCTTCTGCTATTGAAGTTTTTGGGGATCGTGATCGTGTATCGTGTGGATTATGAATTAAGTTTATCAATTGAAACGCATTGGTGATGCAGTAAACAAAGGAATCTCTAGTGGAAAGGTACAACAACGTCCCTTTCTAAGTCTGATTTTTTTTTTAATTGTCATGTTTTAGTTAACTGTAAGATTGATGATACTTACTCATGGTTAATTATATTGTTACCGAGGCGATTTGAACAAATGGTTGTTAGTTATGTATAAGAAAGGTAGACAAGTTGAAACTAGATTTTCTAATGGTCAGAGCTGACGTTAACAAAGAATGTTAGCTAAGTGTGTTGGTAGCACGTGATGAAACAAATGGTTGTTATTATTATCTTGACCATTTGATATGCATGCATGCATGTGATTTAATGGGCTATAAATAGAACATAAGATATACTTCAGAAAGAATAAAAAGTGATACAAGAGTGTAGAAAATCTTCTTGCTTGATATTTGAGTTTCCCTTGATCATGGAAGGCAAAGCAAATAGTCTCTTCGTGAACAGTAGTTCAGTTCGGCCAAAGCTGACATATCCGTACATATCCGTACATGGCCGTCTCAAATTATTTTTACACCATGTTTAAAAAACATTAGTGATATATTTAATGAAATAATTTAAAAATTTAATATCTATGTTTGATGTTTTTTTTTAAAAAAAATTATAAGCTCTAATTTAGCAATATATTTTAAAATTTATCTATATTTTCAAAAAATTCTTATTTTTTTCTTTATTTTTTCTTATTTTTATATTTAGGACCACTTTTAACCGCTCCACTTACACATGCTATTAGACGACCATTTCTCCGTATCTCGTGTTCATGTAATCCTTTTATATTTGCGGTATTTGGTTTTTCAATTGAATATCTCTAATCTCTTATTATCCATATACATAGAGCATTTCATGGCGAAGCAGACACGCTCCAAGGAGAAAACTCTCGCTGCTGCTAAGGCCAAGTGGAACTCCTTATATGAGACTGTAAGTTCTCTTGTTCTTGCCTTTTAAATGATTTAACTTGTACATTCTTCAATAAATCTCATGCGTGTGGATTAAAACGTTTCAGGAAAAAACTCCCTACTGTGCTGAGGCTGCTAATCGTAATGGTGTAATGCTGTTTACGAGCAGAACAAGGCATCCTGCAGCAAACCTCAGGGGGAAATCGCAACGAATGATGACAAGCAGTCTCCTTGTTGTGTAGATGAATTTAAAGACGAGTTTGAGCTTGACTTTCTGTCTGCCTTCGCCATTTTCGCGTAAGCTTCGCTCCAACATCATATTTTACAAACGGTTTTTGTTGCATCTTTTGAGCCATAACAAAACTGTTTCTTTTTAATAGGGAAAGTGAGTTCTTGTTCAATGGCACACCTGTTACAAGTGTGAATGCTTTGTGAATCTCATTTTTTTTCTTACAAAAACTCCATTACATGGTTTAATGTTTCCCTTTTCAACAGGTTGAAGATGCTTTTGCAAAGTGGAATTCATTGCAACACTAGTTTTTGTTTTTATCTGTTTAACAGATCATGTGATTATTATATATAGAAAAATTTTCCCTACTTTAAGTTGGCCTCGAACCAAATGAGGGAGTATGAGAAGAGTTTAATTGATGGTTACACGGTTTTACTTGTAAGTAATTTGTTGATTTGACAGTTTTCAGTTGTTTTGTTTTTATGCTAATTGTGTTGTGTGTTTTAGGAAAAGTTACAAGGGGATGATGATGAATCTGACGGGTCTGAAGAAATGAAGCGTTTTGAAGTAAAAACTGGGTTATTGGTTTTACTGTAAGCTTTATCTATTTCTAAGATCATGAGCATACTAAAATGTGTTGGTTTTTTTTTTGTATATATATATATATATATATATTCATTCATAAAAGCAACCCGAAAGGGCATCAAAACAGAACCTTTGGCTGGTCATCGGAAAAACAGTGGAGTGCACAAATAGATTATGCTTATCGCTAAAAACGGAGAAAAGAAAATGAAAACATACAGCGGGAGGGAAAAAATTAAAGTCTCAAGGGTTCGTAAACGATCCCTATCCTCGACAGAGATCCGCGACGACGTCGGCTTAACCGAAGTCAAACCGGCTTAAACGATCCCTATCCTTGACAGAGATCCGCGGCCAACTTGTTGGGTTTTTCCTTTTTGTGTTTCTATCTTCAAATCAAACACACAATTTTTCAGTTTGTCTAACTCTCCTTTTTTTTGTTGATGATGCTATTCAGTGTGGAGTTCATGGACAAGTGCGAGCAAATGGAAAAAAAGTTCTAAAAGGGAAAAAGTGGTAAATTGCTAATCTAGGAACAACTTCAAAAATGGTATAAGATGACAAAAGAAGAGAAAAATCCCTATTATGCCAAGGCTGTGAAGATAATGATAAAGTATGATGAGGACATTGCAGAGTATTTTGCAAACCTTAGTTTGGGTTAATGTTGCACCATCTTTAATTTCATTGAAATGCAATGCTCATTCTGTTATGTAATACGTTTGCGCAGCACATATTATAACTATAGTAATAAATAAGACTTTAAGATGTTTCTGTGACTTGAGTCTTTGACCTCTCTGTCTAGTTCTTTTTTTATTTGACTCTTTACCTTCAACATCCTCTTTTTCTTTTGCGTGGAACAAGCACCAACTATGATCGAGACAAAAATATTGATATATAATTAAAATTAAGTGATATTGATATAGATATATAACATACTTTGATATGAACATTTATTAATTAAAACTTAATACTCATATAATTTTATTAACATTTTTATATTTCTAAACTAAAAAATTATTTTTATTAATATGAATATTTAATTGAAGCTTCTTACTTAATGTAAATTTTGAAATTAACATGTTTATGTATTTCATATATGATATATATTAATTTGAACGGTATTAAAATTATATATATATATATATATATTTTTAATCTGAATAGATAATAAATAAGAGTTTATATTTATATGATTTTATGAATATTTGTATCTTGTTATAGCAAAAATTTGACTATTAATTACAAAAAATTTAAGAGAAATACTCTAATATAACCCTAAAAAAGTTTTTGTCACAAAAATAACCTTGAAGAAAAAATGACCAAAATAACATTTATTAAAGGGTTAACAAAATGACTAATATATATTTATACCCTTGAGTTAACTAATTTAGACTTAAGGTTTAGAGTTATGGGGTGGGGTTTTGGGGGTGAGGTGTAAAATTGAAAAAAATAAAATAAAAATTAATTTTTTGAAAATAAAAAAGGCTAGTTTTGTTATTTTTATTCTTGAAGGTTATTCTTGTGACAAAAACTTCAAAATTTGAGAGATTTGCCCAAAATTTAATGTGAATTTTTAATAATTTTAGTCATTTATAATCGTTAAATTTTTAAAATATAGTATATAAGAAAAAATCTAAATTTTCTATTATATGCTTAATGTGATTGTTTAATTTATTTTAAGAATATAAAACTAAACAAAAATGAGGGAGGATACAAAAATTATTTTCAAATCTTTATTATTCTATAACATTAATTATCATATATTTGTTAATGAGAAATTAGTTATCATATTTGCTAATGATATTAGATAATTCCGTTTTAAGGAAAGAACGAAGAATATTCTTTTATGTACTATTAATTAATTTGATAGTTAATTTAATAAAAAGTATAATATATGTTTAGATGAACCAAATTATTTTTTTAAAGAATTTAAGAATCATCGTAGTGATGACACGTGATTACTAAAACATGTTACAATGCTCCAAAATTAATATATAAAGAATTTTTTTAAATTAACATAAATACAAATAAAATTAATATAATTGTATATGTCACATTTAACATAATCTATGTTATCATTTATAATATGTCATGTCAAAGTTATTTAGTGAAAATGATTACAAAGAAATCATGTGTCAAAATTACTTTGCAAATAATCGATACTTTTTCTCGTTGCTATTCATAAATGTTATTTTTCCTTTAAATATTTGATTTTAGTTAGTAAACAATTTTTACACTTGTCCATCGAAATTTATAATCAATAGCATAAGTATATGATGTTGGACATACAAAAATGTATTAATATAACAAGTGTGAACTACTACTACTGTATAAAATTGAACTTATAATCTGTTTTATTTGTGTTTTCTTTAATATTAGACGTACTAAAATGATCAATCCAATCAAGATATGCTAGTTCTTAACATTCTACAACCATTCTTGCAAACCAAAGCAAGAGTCGTTGACTATGCACCTATAATTATAAACACACAAGAAAGTCTTGATCTCTATCAAGAACTCAGTTTTGACATGCGCATTTTAATAGAATCACTTATGTCATATTTCACAAAAACATTAGTGGCTTTGACAAGATCACCTATTCACCCCGACTCCTTAAAGCAGTTTGAAACGGGCCGGGCCTAAAACAAAAATAGAGAAGTGGCCCACCATATATTTTAATTAATGGATATTAATTGCTTTGTTGCTTCGCCGTCTATTGCCGTTGAAGATCGTCTCTTCTTTCATCTACTCCGTCGTATCGCTGTCGGAATCCTCCATCGTCCGATCAGATTCAGAGACGGCCGTCTGGTAAAAATTTCGATTCCGATCTCCCATCTTCGTAACTGCTAAATCAATTGCGCCATTAAAACACAAAACCCTAGATCGACGGTGAGAAATGACTAGCGGAGCCGACGAAGACGCAGATGCCGTCCTCAGCGACGTCGAGTCCGACGAACCATCCCCTCTCGTTCTAAACGATCCGCCTCGGGAAGAGGCACATGACGAGAGGCTAAAGGAGCTAATCGCGGAGCTAGATCGCGAGAAGAAGGCTCGAGAAGCCGCGGAGAGTGTTAAATCGGATCTACAAGCTTCTTTCAATCGGCTCAAGGCTCTTGCTCACGAGGCGATCAAGAAGCGTGACGAGTCCAAGAGAGAGCGAGACGAAGCCTTGAAGGAGAAGGAGCATCTATCGAAGGAGCTTGAGAGTGTGAGTAAAGGTAAAGATGAGATTTTTAAGAAGCTTGATGAGGCTGTGAGAGAAAGAGATGGTTTGAAAGCAGAGATTGAGACTTCGTCTCATATGTTGGTGTCTGGGATTGAGAAGATTTCAGGTAAAGTTAGTAACTTTAAGAATTTCTCAAACGGAGGTCTTCCGAAGTCTCAGAAGTACACTGGTTTGGCTTCTGTTGCTTATGGAGTTATCAAGCGTACGCATGAGATCGTGGAGGAGCTTGTTAAGCAGATAGATATCACTGCTAAGTCGAGGAATGAAGCTAGGGAGCAGATGGACCAACGGAACTACGAGATAGCTATTGAAGTTTCTCAATTGGAATCGACGATTAGTAACTTGAGGTTGGAGGTTGCAGAGGAGGCTTCAGTTATTGATGATTTGGAGAGGGATGTGAGTGAGAAGGGCAAGAGGGTTGCTGAGCTGGAGAAAGATAATTTGGAGAAGGTAAGTGTGCTTGAAGGTGAAGTTGTGGAGTTGAAACAGTTGGTTGATGAGTATGATGGGAAGTTGAAGAGTATGGAAATGAAGGTGGTAGCTCAGCGTCCTTTGTTGATGGATCAGCTCAGTCTTGTGTCAAAGATCCATGACCAGCTTTACGAGGTGGTGAAGATAGTTGACGGGAATAGTTCAGAACAATCAGATTTGTCTGAGTCTTTGTTTATGCCGCAAGAGACAGAGATGGAGGAGAACATTCGAGCTTCTTTAGCAGGTATGGAATCCATCTTGGAACTTACCAATGTGGTTTCTGGGAAAACACAAAGTTTGGTGGAAGAGAAGAGCCATGAACTGAAGAAGTTGAATGAAACTGTGGGTCTATTAGTGAAAGAGAAGGAACATATTGGTACTTTACTGAGGAGCGCTTTGTCTAAAAGAATGATATCGGAGCAGTCATCCCAAAAAAGCGAAATGTTTCAGGCTGCAGAGGATGGTTTGAGGGATATTGGTATTGATTTCAAATCCACTAAGCCTTCAAAGGATGGGAAGGTTCAGGACTCTCTTGGTGAAAATACTGATGCTCATAGTACAGAAGAGAATGAAATATATTCCCTGGTGAGTGTTCATCTTGGCCGGTTATGTTTTATGAGCTTCATTCATTCGGGTTATGATGTCGCCACATGGTAATGCAGGCAAGTACATTGGAGAACATTGTCAAAGCATCTCAGCTCAAGATTGTTGAACTGCAGCATTCATTGGAGGAATCAAGGTAAAGCTCTCTGAAACGAAACTCCTTCTCGATATCTATTAATTTGATAGAGGGCATTCACTTAGGTTCAACTAGGAAAATAACTCTTAGGTTTATCTCATAACATCATGTGGCCTAGGTACCATAGATAGGTTCATTATCTGATCAAATCCATAAAGTAGGAATATGATTCACACAGTTTTCTATTGGGAACACTAACTTCCACATGTGCATCCGAGATCTTACTTGATTTTAATGAAATTATGAAAGTCCGTGGAAGTAACTAATTAAAATGCATCTATATAGTTTCTGATGTAACGCATATCTTTTATATGTGATACTCGTAGTTGTTCACTATAGTTTTCTGTCCACTGTGACCCTTTGCTTGCTTTTGTTGGCGCAATTTACGTGGACCACTTCTTTTTTTTTTGTATAAATCAACCAGGGAAGAGACTAGTTCTCTGAGGAAACAACTGAACTCTCAGACCAAGGAGCTTAGCCAGAGAATGCGCCAAATAGAAGAACTAAAAGAAAAGGAGAGAATAGCGAATGAAAATGTGAGTGAATTTCTGCTCACTGGAGCTGTGAAGTCGATTGTTGTGTGCGTAATTTAATCTAAGAGAAGTTGAGTTTGTTTAAACTTTGATTCCCTTTGATGCTTAGGTTGAAGGGCTTATGACTGACATTGCTGCTGCTGAAGAAGAAATAACGAGATGGAAAGTAGCAGCCGAGCAGGAGGCTGCTGCTGGTGGAGCTGTTGAACAAGACTTCACGTCACAGGTGCGTAATAAGGCGTTGTGGTAGTCTAGTGCAGGAGCATTGTAACTCTCCCTAAGTGGCTTGTAGTATGACAATGTTGACAGCTCAGCGACTGATAATTGAGTCGATTAGCGAGAGAGTTAACAAGTTAAATAGAAGTTTAGGAGAATAGTTGAGGTATTCAGAATTGTATATCGTTTGGGATTTGATATTTGAGCAGAGAGTAAAGATTTTCTCACTAATCAAGTATGGATATGGTGTGTAGTTCGTGGTGAATAAAAAGAGTTTCACTGGTTTTGGATCATATCAATGTGACTTATTCTATTTCTAGATACATGCTAAGAATGGTGATCATATGGTGTGTTTGTTTGTTCAGTTGCATGTGCTTAGAGAAGAACTTGAAGAGGCAAAGCAAGCGATTATAGAATCAGAGAAGAAACTGAAGTTTAAGGAAGAGACGGCAGCAGCAGCCATGGGTGCAAGGGATGCAGCGGAGAGATCTCTGAGACTTGCAGACAATAGGGCAACTAGGTTGAGGGAAAGAATACAAGAGCTAAACCGTAAAATTGAAGAGTTAGAAACCCATCGAGATATGAACACTTCAAACAGAGCTAGGTATGTGTGTTGGCCATGGCAACTTCTCGGGATTGATTTTGTGGGAGGTCGAAGAATTGAGTCGGAACAACAACAGAGTTCGAACGAGATGGAACTCGCTGAACCTCTGTTGTGAGAAACCAAGTATTTTATACACTTACTCTTTGTATTTGTTTTGATTTTTATGTATATACCCAGCTGATGAAGTTTGAAAGCTTGAACATGTTTTGTTTCATGTTGTAATATTTTACTGAAAGGAGACTATCTTGCTTGGTGAGAAGCAGGGTGTTCACACCCACAGTGATCAATAAAATCCTTTTCGTTCAATCCTATTAGTGTGTACTAGGCTTCTGCGATTGATATGTCGAGACATAAGTAATGTGATCCTAAACTAAGTCCTTGCACAGCATTTTTGTATGTAATCTGTCTATAAAGTTTTTTTTAAAAAGTCCACTTGTTTGGTTAATGCACATCAAAAGGTATGTGATAGTGAAAAACATAACATGAAGTTGAACAAATGTTTGGATGGTATAAAAAAAGTGATACAAATCAAAGGATGTGAAATGTAAATTTACATAATTTATTACCGATGTCATAGAAAAAAAGAGAAAAGATAAGTTAATAGTTATTACCATGATACACATAAATGAGAACATCATTGTTGTGAATTAAATTTTTTATTTTATTATATATATATATATATATATATATATATATATATGTCACTAAAGAGCCATAAATAAAAAAAATATTTAAATTTTAATTTACAGCTACAGAAAAATATATATTAGTTGCCGAAAATTTAGTAGAAAACGTATGTAACCAAAAAACATACAACAAATACACAATGCCATTACTTCATCTAAATGTCATATATGCGTAAAATAATGATCTTGTTTCAAAAATTAAATGTGATATATATATTACGTGCTATAAATAGCTTGATATATATATATGACTTTTGAACTATTCAAAGTTTAAAGAGGAACTTTAAAGTTATTACTTCTTGATCTTCTTCTTGTTTGGTTGGGTTTAGGGTCAATTATTCAATAAAAAAATCTGCCAAAAAGGGATTATACCGTTATTTATAAATAAACGGTGGAGATAGTAACCTAGATGAATAATAATCTTGCCGTATACATTCTTTTTTCTTTCTAAAGTTCAAATGTCCACCATATCAATCTTTTTTGTATGTCAGTTCAAAATAATTTTATTTATAAGGTCAAACAACTATGGTCAAACCTGACGTCAAATTTTTTTAGAAAGGATAATTTTAATACTATAGTGTAGTCTTAATAAGATAATTTTAATATTATTTATAATTTGCCGTTGTTGGTATAAACTTGCAAATATATAACCGGTCGAAATATCATAGATGTTTTTAATAAAACCCGGATATCGGGAGAACGTAGGTTACTAGTCATAACTATGCAAGGACATATATTATATGTATATAACCAAGTTGGGAGCTTTAAACAATTTTGGAGAATTATGAATTATGAAGAAAAACTAAACACAAGTTATGATGTAGAGATATTTGTGCCTAGAACCTATACAGAAAATTTTAAATAAATCAAAGTCGTCAGAAAGTGAGTTGATTTTATACTACTTGAGTACCACATAAGTTAAAGTAAGAAAATATATACATAAGTAAAAATTGTAGTAATGATCTAAGTTAAGAGAAATACTATTTAGGTTTCTATTAGTATGGTTGTTCTTTATAAGAAAAAAGAAAAAAAAGGAAGAAAAAAGTGTTATGTTCTTTATACAGTCTTTTGATATTTAATCAAAACCTATTTTATAGATCTTCAACATGAAAAGCCAAATGCAATAGAAATACTATCTGAAATAGGTGGAAGGTATGAAAAATTTGACACAAAAAAATTCACTTTTAATCTTTGAACAAGATGTATAATCCACCAGTAATACCAAAGTTGTCTTTGAACAATGAGATTTGAAAATCGATTGAAAATACGTAATGATTTTCCTCTTTAGTCATTAAAGTAGTTTATAGCTATTTTCTTCATCTCATGCCTCAATTTCTTCTTAGTGATGGAAGAGATTGCATCATCAACCCATACTTCGATCAGTTTTGAAAATCGAGGATCAATCTAAGCATTCAAATATGCAGTGCCTCACATCTCTCCCATTTGCTTTGATTCCTCCTAAGTTCAAATCATTTTTTTGTGGTCCAAGATGTATTTTTCTTTGTTGTGTTCTCCATCTCCTGCTTCTCCGTTACTACAAAAAAGAGTAACCATACCAAGAAGATCATCATGCAACAATAGAGGTGGTGATGGTTTTTTCGTGAAATTTTTGGGCAAGTTGGCGATCTCCATGGAGCAGACGTTGAAGCACATGCTCATTGTACGTGAAGACGCTCACTTTTTTGCTCATGAGGCTCTGCTAATGATGTTTGATGGTGATTACTCAAAAGTTCACCATGATTCTATCACAAGAAACTAACACTTCAATATTGAGGATGATAAGCCGAGCATATTAGTTGTGGACGGTCTGTATTGCGAGGTTCAGATTAACGGGAAAATGTTTTGAAGAGCTAATATGAACCATTTAATTAAGTCAGTGGTTGGGAAGCAAAGAAGTTTTCCTTTTGAAAAGGTCCTCTCAGTTTATGAAAATATCGCTAGATCTAAAGTAAATCACGCAAGGAGATCTCATCTACAAACTCTTCTCACAAAAAGTGCTAGACTAGGGATTACGAAGAAGTGTTTTCATTGTTTGAAGATAATCGTGAGTACAATGCTACGAAACTGGAAATTGCTCAATCCATCATCCAAACTTTGGACCTTAGTGAAGATGATCCGACAATAGCTAAGTTATTGAAATAGCATAGAGGATCCGATGCCGGTTTTGCAAACGCTTTAGAGAAAATTCTCCATGAAAAACAAAATTTGAATGTCCCGTCATCGTGGGATTGCTAAACAAGCATCTGGATGATTATGATGAGTCTACGTATCTCTAAATCTTTTGTTGCTTATGAAATATTTCTTGTTTGCTTAGCTTAATGGCTTATTTAAGGTTACATAGAGATTAGATAAAGTTGAAACTCATTTCTATTTATCTGGCTTTTACCTGATTATACTATTTTTGATGTATTTTAATGGATGTTTAAGGTTATATGAAGTTTAGATAAAGTTGTAACTGATACACGTTATCTGCCTTTCAGACACATGGTATGAATGGTAACCAAGGCATGAAGAGGAATAATGCATTTTCTAATATTTCTAAAAGATTTATCATTTATAAGGAATAGTTTTTCTTTTTCATTCTCTCTCATTCCTTTTATTGTAGAGAAATATAGAATAATATTATTTTTTAGTAAATATGATAAGAAATAATGATTTTTTGTCATTCTTAAAATTTTATTTCTACAAGTTACTTTTTTAATTGTTCCTCATGTTCTTATGATGGTTAACACGAAGATGAACAAATGTTTGGATGGTAAAAAAACAGTGAAACGAATCAAAGGATGTGAATTATAAATTTTACATAAGTTATTACCGATGTCAAAAAAAAAACAAGTTATTACCATATAATACACATAAATGATAACATCATTGTTGTGAATTAATTTTTTTATTTTATTAATTAAGGACTATATATATGTCACTAAAGAGCCATAAATAAAAAGTTTATTTTAAAGTTTAATTTACAGCTATAGAAAAGTATATATTAATTGCTGAAACTAGTAGAAAACGTATGTAAACGAAAAACATACAACAAATACACAATGCCATTACTTCATCTAAATGTCATATATGCGTAAAATAATGATCTTGTTTCAAAAATTAAATGCGATATATATATATTACGTGCTAAAAATAGCTTGATGTATGACTTTTGAACTATTCAAAGTTTAAAGAGGAACTTTACAGTTATTATTTCTTGATCGTTCTTCTTGTTTGGTTGGGTTTAAGGGTCAATTATTCAATAAAAAATCTGCCAAAAAGGGAAAATATTTTCCTCATATGATGACTAAGTACCAAATCAAATCCAAATAATAGAAATATTCCAAATTTTCAGAAACCTCCCCAATTTGGTTTCCCATTTCCACAAGCTAAATCAGTAATCATATCACAGAAAATCTGATAGTTTCAGAAAATAAATATCAACTAGATGTTATTTTATTATTTTATGGGAAAACAATAGAGCTTACGGCTTTCACGTCTCCTTTGAGACAAAACCAAAACCCACTGCTGTCCTGAAGAGTCAAGGATCTCCAAAAGCGATCACTGGGTGTTCTACTGATTTGTAATGTCATGGACTCATGATTATTTTCTCTTTGGTCACAAATATATGTTTTTTGTTTGTTAAGCCAATGCCGTTTGATTTAACATCATAAGCAACATCTCTTATCTAACGTGAATTGAGTCTTTGATTAGATAAATTCTTATATTAAACACATGTTTGATTTCATTCGCTCGAGTAATTTGGATCATGTCAGTTTTGTTTATTATAATAGGTGTAATGGTGTTGGTGACATTTGGAGCTTAGAATCAAAGTTGTAAATTAAAAAAAAAAAATAACTATGGGAATCTTGTCACGCAGGTAAGAAAACATCTTTATCTAGTTTATTTTCTTCTTCTCTTTGTAGACACATAGAAAGCTTTAGACCTGAATATAATTGTTGTTAGTGCAGCCCAACTTATAGTAGAAGATCAGAAGATAATGGCATGAAGCTTCTTGCAATTGCTTTGTTTTCTGTGACTTTTGGCATTCTACTTGGACTATCTTTTCCATCTTTGTGGATCACTAAGGTTAGTCTTCTTTCTCTTCAGTCTTTTATTCTTCTTCTAAGATTTTTCTTTAATATGTAGCCATTTTGTATTGTGAAGGCTTCCCTTTCTTTCTCAAATAGACATTCAGATATTGCAGCTCCTGTACATGCCATTGATATCTCAAAGGTTAGTTTTATACAACTATTTAGAAATTTTACATATTTGTTTGCATGTTTCAAGAACAATGTGATTCACCTTTGGCTCAGATATGGGTTACTTCAAATCCTAAAGGAGCTGAGAGATTACCACCAGGTATTATAGCATCCGAATCAGACTTGTACTTGCGCAGGTTATGGGGGAACCCTGAAGAGGTTTGTTTCTCAAACACACATTCCCATTCTTGGATTTTACAGTTCTTGTATGAGATCAGTGACACTAACTTTTTTGTTTTCTTCTCTCTGCTTCCTCAGGATTTGAAGAAGAAACCGAGATATCTAGTAACATTTACAGTGGGCTACAAACAGAGAGAAAACATAGACGCATGTGTTAAGAAGGTTGCTTCATGTCCTTTTTGTTCTGTTTTCATTTTAGTAGTAAACTCATTTAAGTTTTGTCTTCCTGAAAACAGTTTTCAGACAACTTTACCATTGTTCTGTTCCATTACGATGGGAAAACAAGTGAGTGGGATGATGAGTTTGAGTGGTCGAAGAATGTCATACACATAAGTGTTAAGAAGCAGACAAAATGGTATCAATAGCTTTGCTTATACCTCTCTATCTTTTTTTCCATAGTTATATGAGTTTCTTGACTCTCTCATATATATATTGTGAATATTAAGGTGGTATGCAAAGAGATTCTTGCACCCTGACATTGTAGCGCGATACGATTATATATTCGTGTGGGATGAAGATCTTGGAGTCGAACACTTCGACGCAGAAGAGTTAGTTTCTTTTGCACTCACTCCCATTTTCTTGAATCTTAATTAATAATATATATAAGTTTATTGTTGTAGATACATACACATGGTCAAGAAGCATGGCCTTGAGATTTCACAGCCTGGCTTGGACCCAGAGAAAGGGTGTACATGGCAGATCACTAGAAAAAGAGAGCATGTTGAAGTCCATAAGTATGTGGGACTAATCGGTTACATGATTTTTTTGTAACATTAATTTTTTTTGAAATGTATATTGGCTATGAATCTTATCAGGGAAACAGATGAGAAACTCGAGTGGTGCTCGAATCCTCCTCGGCCTCCATGTGCTGGGTATGTTAATAAATCTCTTTACCAAACTTAAATGTTCACATCTTCTCATAGTCTTCTTATAACATAACAGATTTGTGGAGATAATGGCTCCTGTTTTCTCAAGAGATGCATGGCGATGCGTGTGGTATATGATTCAGGTTACACTTTCTCTATTAACCCCCCTGTCTTCTTCTACTTTTCATTCTTTTTTTTTCCTAACTCTTGCTTACACCTTATTATGAACCCCCAATAACAGAATGATTTGGTTCACGGTTGGGGTCTTGACTTTGCACTTAGAAGATGTGTTGAGGTACACAAAACATTACATGTTTTTCTTAGCGTTACAGAAATGTTCTTTTATTGTTACTTATTTAAAGAAGAGTTCCATATTTATATGTGAAAATGAAGGAGCCTGCTTATGAGAAGATAGGAATAGTAGATACTCAGTGGATCGTTCATCAATTTATACCTTCCCTTGGCAGTCAGGGAAAGGAAGAAGATGGGAAATCTCCATGGCAAGGGGTATGAAAAGCTTGATCTTGCCATTTTTTCATCATGTACTTAGAAAAAACAGAACTTGACAAGCAAGTAACTAGTATGTTTTTAAAACTTGTTGTTCATGTAGGTGAAGGATAGATGCCATATGGAATGGAAAATGTTCGAGAGGAGAGTGGATGAGGCAGAGAAGGAATATTTTAAATCGTTACAAGTTCAAACCCCATCCAATTCAACTGCATTGCCCTAGGACCTACCATTTGCTGTTTGTAGCTGTGAGATTTTTAAGTGTTTTATCTCAACATTTACATACAATCTTTACAGATAATCTAATATAGATGTATCTTTAATCAGATTCTGTTAAATCGTTGAAAGATGATTATCAAATCACTTTTGCAAAAAAAAAAAAGTGTAGAGTGTTGTAATGGTTAAACTGGTAAATCAAGAAATATACCAATTTATAGTATGTAATTGTTTATTCCATGCACCTTTTAGCATAAAGAAAAAACATCCATTTTTGTTACAATAACCAAAATAAAAAACAAGATGGTTTCACACCAAGAAGACGAGCATAATATGCATAAATAATTTAATACAATATATATATATATGATATCGTATGTCCTTATTGTTTCTTACACTCGTAGTCAATGGAGTAGCTAGCTAGCTGCTCTCAGTCCACCACTTGCTATGCTCAAACTTGATGAATGCCTCTGCTTCTTTATCAACATTCTCTTCTTTAGTAGCCATTCTCCTACTCACCTTCTCGCTCTTTGTCCTCCTCATATCCACACCCTCCGATACCTCCTGTTTTGGCTCTTCAGCTGCATAGGAAACTCTGAACTCTTTCATCGAGTTGCGGTGATGATGATGATGAGATTTGTGATTAGAGGAGTTTTCAAGTACCATACTTTTCTTCAAATTATAAACCCTTTTGGTTCTTTTACTTGTTCTGAGTATGGTTTTGGTAGAGATACCTTTGAAAACTATTGGATGTTATCTTTATGTAGGGGGATGAAATATGGTACTTGGAGTCAACTTGAAACGATGAGGATGAATCGGATTCCCATTATCTTTTCCCAAAAAAGAAAGAATAATATTCTTGAGGGCTTTGGAATTTTAGCCGGTTTTAATATGTTAATGCACATGTCTAAAGATTTGGTATTAAATTAAGTCTAGTAGATGAGGATCTAATACGATATAGTGTATGAGAGAATAGCTTCAAGAACAAGCAAGATTATTGATTCGATGAAACTTTACAACATAGAGCACATTTTTGAACAAGTTGGGACAACGGTTTCTAATGTTCAAAGGTATATGCCAATGCCATGAGTATAAATGGGTAGTTACTGTTTGGTTATTCGTCAATAGTTTCATTCAATTAGATGCCTTCATAATGCGCAATTTTGAGTGGAGAAGAACATAAGAAAACGTGGTTCTCTTTGTCATTGTTGCTTGGTCAAAATAGTGATGCAGCTTTTGTGCAAACCATTAAGTTGATATTTCCCAATCACGGGTTTGACGTTACACTATGAAAAAGAAAAAGCCCAAATTGCCATTACCAGGAAACAATGAAAAGACGAAGAACCATTGGTGGAACTATAAAAAGGGTGAAATGAACAAATAAGAAGCTATGGGTTAGTTTAAGGAGATATCTACAAATTTAAAGATGTTGAAATCAAAAACAAAACTTAAAGTACCAAATATGCAAAAAAAAACAAAATTGGCCACTGAATCTTCAGTCAAACGTTGCTTTGGGACTTCTCGCAACGGGGAAAAGTGAAGTCATGACATTAGAAAATATGAGGCGGAGTGACAAGACGATGTATCCAATCAAAATACGAGAGTTCTGACTTCATTAACATTTTTCCCACTGTTGTATATGTCACCATTATACCACAGCCGTGAATATTATTGTTTGATATATCTCAAAAAATAGATTGAAAAACAGAGATAACGATTAAAAACAATTTCTTTGGAAAAAACTGAATATTAATATTTCATTTAAGAAATATATATAAAGAACTTTCTTAAGACCCAAAAGAAAGATACATAAATCCACATTATTTTCTTTATATAATTGGTTGGATATAAAATTTTAGCTTTTCTAAATTAATTCTACAACAATATATTCAACGGCTAGGATGTGATGGTAAAATATGTGTCATACCAACTTTTGACTAATGAATTTTAGCCATTAGATTATGAAGGGTCGTAGTTAAATCCCGACAAAAAAACATATGTTAAGAACATACAATCAATTATGTGACCACACGGATATAAACTCATTGTTTAAAATATATTTAAATACTTAAAAAAAAAGATTTCTTTGTGTACTAACTTTCCAGTTTACATTCATTTTAATGTGAGAAGTTAAAATAAATAATTTTACACATATGTTACTTTTTGCAACTTACATATATTACGTAATATCTAGTTTTATCATATATAACATTTTTCTAAATGTAAAGCTTGATAATTACTCGTATAATAGAAACAAAATTTCGTAAGAATCCAAGAACACAATGATAATATATACTCTTCTGAAAAAAAAATCTGTTGAATTGCATACAGAGTATAGATTATGACTTTGAGGTCACATAGTTTAATAAAATTTGGACTATTTCTTTATTTGTACATGCATGTCATCCTTACACAAAAAACATGATAATTTTCCATGTATAGTTCCAATTTTATGGGATGTTTTCGAATGGACCATCACAACAATTATGTGTACATTTTGTGTTATCAAATCTGAATTCTAGTCGTATGTTACTATTATATAGAAAGAAATTATATATTTTTATAGAACGGTCACAAATATTGTGAAAAGTTGAAAACTAATCCTGAGGAAACTATGGGTTCTGCTAACCACTCAAAAATATAAAGAAACCGATTTTTATTTTACTTAATGAAAGAAACTAAACTAGAATCTTCTAAGAAGTCATTGCTAGTCTTCTCTCGTCAAACAAAAGCAATTCCTAACAAGTAGTGTCAAGTCTCTTCCAACTTTTCAAATCAAATCAACTTGCTTAGCTTCTAAACAATGGAACCTCACAAAAAAAAACATCAAACTCCTGAAGAGTCTTGGTCTTCGGTTAAAAGAAAGAAAAATGCGTACCAGTAATCATCACTAAATCACAAGTGTCATGTCTTTGCTGGAAACACGTAAACAAAACTCACCCAACACCAACCCTCTTTTTTCATGCTGTTTATAAAGAAGAATGATACGGCTCTTCTTTCCTTTCTTTAGATCATTACAAATTCTTAAAACTATCATCATATATTATATAACACACAAAGAGAGAGTTATGTGTAGGTAAGAGACTAATTTGGCGTTGCCCACCAACCTAACTTCCCTGCTACTTCATCAACAACTCATGTCGACCTTTGTTCAGGATTGTTATTATTATAAACATGCCTCCTGCGTGAAAGTACAACCCCAAACATCATAAGAAACGTACAAACAGAAGTCTTCTGGCTCCACTACAGATTTGTGATGGAGAACAAGAAGAAGGCCAATCATGGAGATGATTGTGTTCTTCCTGTACATAGCCAAGTAGTGAAGATAAAGAAAGAGTTTGAGAAGATTCATCAGCCGGAGATGCTGAGGGTGCATCACCATATCACAGGTCCACGGCGTTCGCGTTCTCCCCTTGGGTTAGAGCAGAGAGACAACAGACCCATCACCGTTAGGAACTGATAACAAAGGAGTGATGTGGAGTTAGGTTATCCTCGTGTATTTTAGGCTTTCTCTTTTGTCTTTCAATGTAAATATCTTTCGTTAATGTCATGAATCTCTTGTTTAATATCCTGTATCAACAAATCTTATGCGTCTCTTCTAATATTTGAGGGGATAAACCACAACTAGTTCATAGAGAAGGCGCAGATCGTTATATGTTTTCAAAAAGTGAACAAATCTTAAACAGATTCATCTTTGAAATTTGAGGTTTTGAAATAAGCAGAGCCTAGAGAACTTACAAGATGATGCTTATCATCATTATGAAGCACTTGGTGTCTCCTGAGCTGATAGTAACTTAACCCTTCGTGTGAGGTCTTTCATGACATCTATGATCATTGATTTCTTTTGGATTCGGTACTTGATACTCAGTTCTGCTGTGTCTGAAACACCTTGTTTCAGTAGAGCCTCGTCTTCCATTATCTTTGTCGGAAAGTGGCTCAATGCAATCACACAAAGAGCTATAACAGTGCGGAAAGTGGCAATCTCGTTGGCAATTCCAAGAGGGGCTGTGGAGGATAAAGATTTGAGCGCTTCTAAGTCATGCTTCTTTACTTCTACCATTTCACTGGAAAGCAGTATTCTTATGGCTGCTAATAATCGTCCCTCTACCGTCTCTTGACCTCCTATGGTTACCTATCAGAATAAGAAGAAAAGAGTTAAGAGATATGGTTCAGTTTCTCTGCTTTGATTCTTCTTCTATGAAATAAAGACTGTTTCAGCTATCTGATTTAGAGAGATGAAGGGTTTGAATACCTTGAGGTTTGGCATTTTGCCAGCTAGATCCAATTGGGAAAGAAACTGATGTTGCCATGGAGCTGGTGAAGAGAATTTTGGGGAAGCAACACCTGCCGCCATGCTTGCAGCGTCCAAAAGCCCTTCATCGTATTTAAGCTCAATGGTGTCGTATGGATTTGAATCAACCACAAATCCATAGTCCAACAGGAAAAAATCGTTGCTAAGGCAACCATAATTGAGTAGCAACGGATCGTTTTCTTTAACTTCAGTCTCTGCAACGACCTGATTCACAAAGAAAAAGTGAGAAAAAGTAAAATAAAAAACACTTAAGAAACAGAGATCTAAGACACAAACCTTAACAAGGGTGTTTGAGTCAGAACCGTCCTGTTCTTGAATGATCTTGACATTAGGTGAGAAGCTATGGTTGCACATATCTATCAGAGGAAGCATCATTGGAACATGATCAGAAGACCCACCTTGAACCTTCTTATTACCATGTAAACGAAACGCTCTAGTCGAAACAGCCGACATGGTCCACCCGAGTGCGGATGCATTCACATCTTGGCCGCTAAAAGGATGATCACTAGCCTTAACATCTTCAAGAGTCTGTCTAATCTCTCGCTCGAAATCAAGAAGAAAACGGCATCTTTTATTAACCTGGCTCCCAAAGAACACAACAAATCCTCCATCACCTAATTGAAACGGTAGAGAATGAGACTCACTAAGGTCCAGAGGTCTTATCAAACCTGGTGGAGAAGAGGAGCATACTGCAAGTTCTTGATGTCTTCTCCGGGAAAGAATATGGGAACGGTGTAAGTCTCAGGTAGATTGCTAATGTATGGCCACCAGAAAGAATCAGCATTGGCTCTTTCTTGCAATAGTCTCAGTCCCAGTTTCATTGCCCACAACTCTTCTGCCAAATCAATCATCCAAAACATGACTCAATGCGCTAAGATTCAAGATGAATATCACCAAAATATATCTGAGATAATCCACTTAATCACAATTAAATTTCTATGAGCTAAGCTTCAAATTCAAGATGACTGAATAATCCATTGATTTTCTCTAAAATCACCAGTGATCAAAATTGACCTACAGTAAGATACTAACAGTTACCGGGAACTCGACGGGCTAAAGCGGCGAGGAGAGGAGACGGTGTCGTTTCATCTGATTCGAAGCGTAAGGGGACGTGAGGAGGGAGAGCGATTAGGTCGGTGCCTTGAGGGATTTGCTCCGTGGAGTTGAGACCGATACCGAATGGAGTATCCTGAGAGAGCTTGACGGCGTGGTGAACGAAGCCGCCTTCTCTCTTGATCCAACGGACGAGGTCCGGCGGATGAGGAGCTAAACGGGATGGTTGAGACGCGGCGGAGCATGTGAAGGGACGAATGTGAGCTGCTAGAGAAGTTATAGCTAGTTTCGAAGTGGCCATGACTTCCAACGACGCGGACGGCGGACCCGGTCCAGTGTTGCTAGAGGCAGATGAAGATAGATCCGGAACAGAGCGAACGGGCCGGGTTTAGTTTCTACTCGGGTCGGGTGATAATCGGCTGGCTCAAAAGATCTCTCTAATGGGCTTCACTAAGTTGATAACTGATTTTTTGGGCTCAAAACTATTTTTACATCGCAAACTGTTATATTGCTCAAACGTACCAAAAAACCTGCATTGAAATTATTCGCTACAACGAAATTTAGTGGTTTTAGTCAAGGAATCGGCAGAGGAGATATCAGCACAAACAGATATAGGAGATAGAGAAGGATAAGAAGCATCCTTTTAATCGCGCAAACTCCTTAGTTTTGTTGAGAAATTATATCATTCATCCAGGGAGATGGTGTAACATCTTGATCATATCTCCATAATCCCATCTCATATGCTTGAATGTTGGAATACCAGAGCTTACACTGTATTCTCCAAAAAAAGCCTTTTGAGCTCTGCATGTAGAGAGGACAATTGACGTGTACGGGCATTTAGCAAACAATGTGAGCCATCCACACCCATTTTAGACCATTGTAGAGAGTGTCTTGATGTCAAGAACCATCAACGAAATATTTATGTCCTTCAAGTTTGCCTCATGCCATGCTCAATATTCACTTTTGCATGCGATGCAATGTGGATTAGTTCGTAATCAATCAATACCTTTGAAAAACTTGTCATTGTGAGCTTTCCAAATACACCAAACAATCCACAAATTAAAGTTTTTTGGACTCAAAACTTCAGATTAACATCACATTTCTATTTTACATAGTTTTAAAAATGGAAAATTATCCGCAACTTATTCATTTATGTTAACACAATTCTTTAAAAATACTTTAGATTATAATATTTTTATTCACATAACTGTTCACCGTATATGCATTCAATTATTCAATTCTAAGCAAAACAGAAACAACAAAAAGTTGAATAAATTTTTAAAAATCACGTTACCTTGAAGGGCAATGTAATCCTCCCAAAGAACCAAGAACAAAAAAATTAAAACAATGATGGAATAATAACAATGGATGAACAAAAACGAGAAAACAAACATCACCCCGCCGTGAAAACCCTCTACCACTGACCACCACCACCACCCATGACGTTACCACGCCTCGACCCCATGGTCATCATAATCTTAAACTCCTCGAAATCAATGGTCCCATCACCATCCTTATCCACACCACCAATCATCTTCCTACACTCCCCGATCGAACACTCATCCCCCAAACTCCTCAACACCTCATGCAACTCCTCCGCCGATATCGCCCCGTTCCCGTCGATATCGTAAACCGAGAACGCGTCCTTCAGATTCTCCAACACATCGTCCTGATCCATCCCTTTCGTGTTCAGCTCAACGAACTCCTCGAAGTTTATGTAACCGTCTCCTTTCCGATCGATCTCCGTGATCGCCTTCTCCAAAACCTCCTCCGGTACCTCGTTGCCTAGACTCGCCATGATCGCGCCGAGCTCCTTCGATGAGATCTTGCCGTCTCCGTTCACGTCGAATTTTTTGAAGACGGCTTCGAGTTCTCGGATCTCGGTTTTACCCGAACGTGTTTTTTGGAGGTACGGTGAGTCTGCTCCGGTTCGGGAACCGTTGGATTGGTTTTTGTTGTTGAACATGGTTGTTGAATCGAATCGAATCGAATCTACGTTGGTGTGAGAAGATAGAGAGAGATGTGTGTTTGTATTTGTGGTGGGGTTCTTGAGGGAGCGAATGAATCTCTGGATCGTTAGCTAATTTGGGATTTCTCGCAACTAAATCAGGATTCAATCTATAGTTTGATTTTTTAGTTGTTATTATTAGAGTGGTTATTATATAGCGGATATGTATTTGAATAAATTGGTATTCAGGGGAATGGTAACGATTATAGAGATGGGAAGCATGTTGGTGACAGAGAGCTTCATGCCTACTGCTCTTCCAATTCTCGTAACCGGCTTCTAGATATTTAACAAGTGGGTGATGGTGGTTTGAAGATTTGTTAAACTATTCATCATCATTTCAAAGTCATAATGGTCTTTAAAATTATTAAAAGAAAAATGCTCGTTAACTAAAGGAGACACCACGCCATAACTAAGGGTGGCACTTGTCAAATATCCATGTCTTTGAAGCAATTGATGATTCGATTCATTTTGTTCGAATAATCAATTATTTGATTTGATACGATTCGCATCCATCTGAAAGTGTCTCGATATTCAAATTGGTACATAAAATAAAACTTAAATAAAGTATTAAATATAATACAAAAAATAAAAATATTTATTTTAATTTTTTTAATAATTATAATAATAAATTTCATAAATAAATAACATAAGATATAATAATTATATGATGTGTATATAATTCTTTATATAGAACATATTGGATCAAATAATCTAAGATATTAATATTTGTGATTTACTAAATTTTTACGAATATTGCATATTAGTATTTGATTTGTTTTCCACAGTTATAGATATCCACATTTTTCGGTTTGAACTAAATTACATCACCATGTCATCTTATAATCACTTTTTAAAGAAAAGTTTGAAGTTGAAAATAAGAATAAAGAGTATATTTAACATAGTAACATTGACGACTTACTTCTCTGCTCTAAGCATATATCAGCGATTCATTGCCACTTGCATCATCAAATTATACTTTCTAAGGTTAACCAAATGCATATAAGAGTAGTTACCTTCAAGTAGAAGAAGCAACACCATAGCAAATACATATTTAAGTATATATTATGATACCAACTATCATAATTCAACTAAAATTATAATATTTTTATTATATGTATACATATTCATAAATAAGCATAGATAGACAATTAATTAAATTTATAGAATTTTAATTTATATAAATTTAAAAGGGATGCAATATATTAATCATTTGATTATCGGCAGGCTTACTGGAAATAAGTAAAATATAAATTTTAATACATCTAATATATTTTAGGGCAAATTTCCCAAATAACTTTTTTTAAAGTTTTTGTCACAAAAATAACCTTCAAGAACAAAAATGACAAATCTAATCTTTTTTTATTTTCAAAAAATTAATTTTTTTTTTCAATTTTAAACCTCACCCCCAAAACCCCACCCCATAACTCTAAACCCTAAGTCTAGATTAGTTAACCCAAGGGTTAACAAAATGACTAATATACATTTATACCCATTGGGTTAACTAATCTAGACTTAGGGTTTAGAGTTATGGGGTGGGGTTTTGGTGGGTGAGGTTTAAAATTGAAAAAAATAAAATAAAAATTAATTTTTTGAAAATAAAAAAGGCTAGATTTGTCATTTTTTGTTTTTGAGGGTTATTTTTGTGACAAAAACTTTTATAGGGTTATCTTAGGGTATTTCTCTGTATTTTATTCACAATAAACTAGGAAATAAAGTATATTTATTAAATATCCCATCCGTTTCTTAATATATGATGCTTTAGGGAGTTTTTGATGTTTTAATATGTAACATCTTTTATTTTTCTAGGTAAATTTTAACTTTATTAAAAAACTGTGTAGCCAATAATATTTTATAGTCTATTTTGTAATTGGTTGAATCGTTTTAAATTTATATTTTAAGGTAGAAAATAAATTTCTTAATAGTTGTGAATATTTCTAAAACATCATATATTTTGGAATAGAAAGAGAATATATTATATTCCCTTGTTCAAAAACGCGAATTGGCCGATTTCTCGCCGGTTAAACGTAAATCGGTGGTGCTCCGCCGCAACTATGTGGTGTTCGGGAAAAACTCATATTTGAAAAAAAAGTGTACATATTTTGGTACTTTCATATTCGAAATCGGTATTTTAAACATAGATCTATCATATTTATTTGTAAATCGTTAAAGAAAAATAATTTATGTTAAAACAAAAAAAAAACGGCTGTAAACTAGGGAAGAAACAGGTTGGGAGGAAGAAGATGAAATGCAAAATTACGATTGTGCCCTTCATTAATGCAATGTAAAAATAAATGAAAAAACAACTTTCTTGCCGAACCCGTGACAAGTAAGCTTATTTTACTTACTATAACCATTGGGCTATAATAATACGTCTGTAGAGACTCTCAAAACAAGTTTAAATAGAGTACATTTATTTGATACAACTTGATGAACCAAAGCTGAAACATAATGCACAACACCAATACAATAACAAGGCACTAAACTGATTTTTTATGCATAAATATATATATATATATATATATTCTACATAATGCTCTTATTATACGTATAAATAAGATATTATATGTATAAAAATACAAAAATTCTTCCTCGCGTATTTTCCGATTTTTTCCCGATTTTTCAATAAATCGCTAAGCCCAGATGCACCGCACGCGTAGCGCCTAGCGAGTTTCCGAACACGGTTATATACTAAGTAAGTCTATTCATTAAATATGAACATAAACTACATAAAATTATTTATTTATACAAGTTAAGTAACCTAAAATTAAATTCAGACATTATCAACCAAACATGAAAATTAAAATAATAAATAATTATTTTGTATCAAATCTATTTTTTTTAACATGTGAAAAGTTCAAAAATATTAAAAATATTTATTTTTGTTTTAACAAAATTTATTTTTAAAATTTTACTCTTGTGCATGGCACATGAAACTACTTAATCGTATACTATCAAACAACAAGTTTTTATTAGTATGATCTTATAAAGATCTAATTCTTTATCTTTCCTCGACGAAAATCAACATAATGAAAAACATTTGGGCATGAAATTTACATATGATTTTAAAGTTTTTTCCTTTTCGATCTCATCTCAACCTAATTTTTTAAAACATCTTACTTGGGAGGCGATGAGACATTTTGAGGAGAGCAACAACGATTAGCGGAACGGGTTTGACTTATGGTTTTTAGGGTCAACATGTATCAGCGTCTGGCGACGATGGAGTGGTCAACCGTATAAGCTTACCCTATGACGGTACATGGAGGAGACTCTACATCCCAACACCAGAGAAGGGTGCTCTTCTCTAACCGGTGGTACGAGCTCCACACCTCTAAAGTTTGGAAAGTGGAATCGGTTCGTGTCTGCTACTGAAGCTCACTTTCCATTACGGATGAGTCTATCAGTCTTTATGGCTGAGGATCAAAGCCGTAAAAACTGGTGAGGCGAGACTAGTTTTGAATATGCCTTCGCGTTGATGTTGTTGGGACATGAACTTCTAGTTGATCTTTTGGGACCAACATCTCTCTAGCGAAATGTAATTTTGCATTGGTCTTGTCGCATAGAGCGTAGTAATTGCTTTCGCTTCATGAGGTGGAATTAAGTGGTCTTGAGAGAAAGACTTTGTTCCGAGTCGTGGGATGAGATGTGTTTCTCAATGGGTTGAAAGGTACAATGTGATCGAGTCGGGTAGCATTGGATTCATGCCAGTGTCACAAGGTGATACTAGATTATCTCATTATAGAGGTTAAATCTCTGTAGAGGTTCATCTTGTACCCAAAACATTAGTGAATGATCCGTATGTGTTGAGCCAAAAAAAAAGGACCATGTCTTCGTTTGATTAACAATCTTGTCTGCTCCAACCCATTTCTGTCAATTGTAATTCTTTTAAGTGTCTTGATGAGCTAGACCGTCTATTTGTAAATCAATGACAGCATCAATTTATTTTTACAAAGTGTAACATGTCTCGAACTTTTTATTATTACTATACTAGATTGAAATGTTTCTTGTCAACAATGCCTTACAATCTGTGTCCAACGATTCCGCAAAATCTAATGTTGAGTAAGGACAAAAATCTAATCTGGCCTCCTCCTCCCTTTCTCTTGAAACAGCCACGTCGGGTCAGCCTATATCAGTTAGAAGTTGTCAACATAGTTGGTTATAAAGATCCAATCATTGGCCTGCCTAGTGCCTAGTCTCTGTCATTGCTCAAAATGTTCTCGAGCTTTGGAAACTCTGTGTGCTATTGTCTTGTTTTGATCCAATGCGACTAATACACACATTGGATTATAAGTAACCTTCATTCTTTTTTGAGTGTGCTAAGTACTGATAAATCCTATTAGAGCCATCCTATTAATATAATCGATGAAATAAGATTGTCATATTAAAGTTTATGCTTTTTGTTTATTAAATTGTTAGATTAATAAATTGATCTTATATCATATGCCAATTACAAACACATTCATTACTCGGAAGATGTTTTCTAGGAAAAAAAAATAATTTTTGGCCGAAACACACTGACTGTAGAGTCCATACTTGTTTGAGGCTGCATTTTTTTTTTTAAAAAAACATAGATCTGAAGAAAACAACCCCGAAAACAAAAATTATTTGGTTAAGAAACTCTTCAGTTCAGGTCTCCAATTATTTTTCAGCATATTGAAATCTCAGGAGAACGAAAGTTAATAGTTTTAACATCATCAGAGCATTCTATACAAAATTTTCTTTTATAAAAATCTTAAATTTCAGAAAACAATTTAGTAAAAAAAAAGAGCAGTTTTCTAAAAGAAAAAAAGAGATGCCTCCACTCAGTTCAGGTCTCCATAAATTATCCGCATGATATAAAATCTCGGAAGAACGAAAGTTATGTTTTGATCATCAACGGAGGCCAACTATACCAAAATAATTTCAAAACGAAAAAAAGGATGATAGAAAGACACAGACAGATTTTAAAATTCGCTAAAGAAAATGAAGTTGAAAGAAGCGACGAAGGTGATGAGATGGATGGTGTTAGGTTTCGACCTCATCACTACGCTATTTATATGCCACTAGAATGGAATAAGGGAGGCGGACTTGTGCGTAAAACCCTAGCTCAATTTTGGGTCATATCGGCTTAGAATGGGCCTTTATTTCTGGGCCATTATTTCTTTGTTTTGCTGCTATTTGTTTTTTCTTAAAATTAAAAAGCCAAAGCCCACAATTAAAAAGCCGAAGTCGTTCCCGAAAATAAAATTTTCTACGCGCATTTACGTTTATTATAGTATTTACGTTTATGAAGAATATAATAAATGTTTTCAGTTTAATTTATTTTTCTACTATTTATACGATTTTCAATAACTATTTAAAAATGTAATTAGTTTAATTATTTTTAATTAATGTTTCTCGAAAATATACAAATTTAAAATATAGAAAATATATCTTTGTAGAACAAAAAAAAATATAAAACATCTGAAAACAAAGGGAGTAATGTTTATGAATAAAAGCATTTATATAAATCATATATCAGCAAACCCAAACATACGAACGAATGAATAATAACACAAAGTAGAGTAGAAACAAACAAATAAGGAATCAGAGTTGTACAATCTCTCTCTCTTTCTCTAGAGAAGCCAATACAAAGGCTCTCTAACCTATACACACCCAAACACAACTACTAAAACGAGACAGAACATGTTATCCAAAATGTCAACATTTCTCTCCTCCTTCCTCTAACCAGCTAAATACCTCCGAAACTTCTCTCTTTTTTGTTTTCTACTGAGAACTTATAAGTGTGAGGATGGCATCATCAGCATGCTAAGTTATATGGTGATACAAGCAACCACAATAAGTAAAACGTAAAAGCAAACATATATAAAGGTGAAGCAACTTAATAACAAGAGCCTATAAAGATTCTTTTACTTGTTATTTCAGGAACTTCATCTCACTGGCTACTCTTGGTTAAGCCGCTTCGTCCAGCAGCTCTGCGCATATCCAAACCCCATATTCAGTTTTGAATAATCAAAGTGTATCAAACCAATCTATAAATGGGCCACACAAAGTTAAAACTAGACGGTTAGATATACCTTGACGCAAGAATCTGGGCAGTGTTGGATGAGCTCTTGCTATTTGAAAACCTTTTAGCTCTGTTGTCCTGATCTTTCTCCACACGCATAGCAGCTACTTCTTTCTCCATTGCAGATACTTCCCTTCTCATCTTCTTCGCTTCTACCTCCATCGCCTTTGTTAATGTTTCCACCTTCTTCGCTAGCATCTACAAACCTCAAAATTATCAATACTCACCCCCTTTACAGCACCAACAGTAGAAACACATGTAAAAAAACATACCTCGATGGCATCATCCTTGTCTTTGAGGCTTTGGTCTTTTTCGTGAGATGCTTTCCTCAAAGAAACTACTTCTTTCTGTAGCAAATCATACAGAACACCTGGGACGCTATCCTCAGTTGTTGCTGCAGCAGGGTTTTCACTTTGTGGCTTCTCCTCCGAGTTTTCTTTCCACCCATTAGCTACCTCTGGCTCCTTAGTAGCATCATCAGAAACCTTTTTGAAAGAATAATTCCCAGGTCCGTTTAAGAGTGCTTTGCCCCTGTCCAAAGATCTTGTTCCTCCATCAAATGACTTGGATGTTCCTTTAGCATTCTTCAACACAGAAGTTGAGTTAATAGACAAGGAATGTCTCATCTGAGAAACTGGAGCTTTCTTTGAAAAAGAACCGTTTGATGGAAACTTATGCAAGTTCTCAGATCCACCAGCGACTGCCTGCGAGAGGGTCCGTTACTCATGCTTCTTGCCTCGGGTGTGTTCCTGGTGGTGCTGCTTGAAGTTCCTCTAAGTGTCTCCTCAAGTACTTTAAGCCGCTGTTGAAACTTTTCCTGGTAATTGCACAAACAAATATTTAACTTCTTGTCTTGTGTAACAAAATTTAATTAGAGAAGATGACTAATGTATAAGATCCATTACTTTTAACTGTGCTTCGGATTTAGCAGCTCGATCTGTTATGGCAAGCTTATCGCGAAGTTGCTGCATTTCGCCCTGCAAAGAGTTGAGAATCAAGAGGTGAGAATGTTGACATGATAATTTGCTTCCTAATAATCTAGGAGAGGTGCCATGATATCTCAGTAAACCTGTAGAAACCTTCTTTCTTCAAGCCATTGCTTCACAGGCATCACTTTATCATTACCATCTTTCCACTCGTTGCTACCACCGTGGCAACTCTGTTTGCTGTAACCTTTGCACGTGCGAGCTCTCGGTCTAGAGTTTTACGCTCTTCCTGAAGACACAACAAGAACAGAATGTCTTCATCAATAGACAATTCTTGTAGCAAGAAACTAAAGACTTTATGGCTCTATTTTTGGCTGTCTTGTAAGGTGTGATTCGTACATTCATCTCTGGAATTTCCTCTGGTAATCCCTCACGGCATTTGCAGCAGCACCACCTGCAAGAACAGCCTCTTCCAGCTCTCGTACAGTCTGAGTGAGCTTCTCAACTTCAGCAACTTTCTGCCTTGTGCATCTTGTCTAGAATTTGTTTTCTCCTAAAACATGAGATTAATCAATCAGATTGTTGGAAACGACACGTGATGTTTAGAGAGGAAAAAAAAGAACAATGATAACTACAGAACCTGACAGATTTCTATTTGTTTCATTAACTCCTGATTCTTATTTTGAAGATCATCAACCATGGCTGCTTTTGCCAGGGCACCTTCAATGGTCCTCTCAGCATCAAGTAAGGCACTTCTTTTGATTTAGTCAGACGATCCAAAGCCCTGTTGTCTCTTGAAGCTTCCCAATCTATGCAGAACAAAAGCAGTTGATCAGTGACTTAAAAAGGTAGAGAGCAAGCAATTAGAGACTTTAAAAGGCAATGTGAATACCTCTGATCTTGCAAGCTTAAGCTCAGCTTCTAATGGAGCAAGGATGGCTTCAATTGGAGGCACGTCATCATCTTTTTGTGCAGCATGGACCCTTCTTAAGGTGGCTTCAGCAGCAAACTGAGCAGCCATTGAGCTTTCTTCTCCTCACTTGATTTTTTTGATTTCTAAATTCTGCAACACGGTTAATAACATGTCTATTTAGTATAAAAATGAGAGATGAACATAATCGAGCTAAGCAAGGATTATCAAGCAATACTTTGGTTTGGAGAATGGATTCGGCTCAACTTGAGCCTTCTCGTCCAGCTTAGCAAGCTCATCAGTAAGCTAACACATAAATAGTAAAAGTCAATCCACGAGATAATGAAAACTCACTACTTGTAACCAAGAAAGAGAATGTACAAATAACAGGTCCAGTCTTCAAATCTCTAACAGTTTAAACATAAAAGTCAAGATCAAACACATGATGTAATAATTGTTCGGAAAACTAAGTAGCAGTAAGATTCTGAACGCACTTGGGATAAATGCCAGCTACACCATTTCATGTTAAAAAAACTTAGACTTTGTGGGTGAATGAAAGATTTAAACTCAGATGTGGAATGTAGCACTAACCATTAAAAAAAATAGAAGAGAATCTACCACAACAAATCAAGAAAATGATTGAACTTCCTTTAAAGAATTGCTAAATCTCAAACGAACATAACAAAAAAAAATTCAGACAAGAACAACAACACAACAAATCAGACAAGAACTTCCTTTAAGAATTGCTAAGTTTCAAGCGAACACAACACGCAAAAAAAAAAAAAATAATAGACAAGAACATCCTTTAAAAGAATTGAAATCAGACAAGAAGAAGAAGAACAGCAAACCTCTTCAACAGCTTTCTCTCGCTGTCTCTCAGACAACCTAAGGGCTTTGATCTCAGCGTGTGCTTCTCCTAACTCTCGATCTTTGTCTGCACATCCCAATACAAAACTAAATCATAACTGAATCGACGCATAATCAACTAACAGATCGAAGCAAGGCATTGTTAATTTCAAACCTCTAACTTCGTTCTCAAGTCGATTAAGCTCCACTTTCACTGGATCCGAGCCATGAAGCTGAGTTATGAACTCATTGTCCGTCGCTGCGTCGAAGCTCGGCCTAATTGGCCTTCTCTTCGACGAGCTCTTTCCTCCTCCGCCGCTTTCCTTGTACGACGCCGACACAGTCAGTGACGGATACGACGCCGTCGTCGGTTCAGTAACATTCGGAGATACATCTCCGTCACCGAAACGTCAGACATCTCCGATCTGATCCAAAATGCTAGTCACCTATACAGAATGATACAGTCCAAAAAAAAAGAATCAGCACTGATGAGTTGAATAATGCAGATTTCGAGAGAGTTCTGCTCCCACAACGAGGAGAGAATGATGCTAACCTACAGGCTAGAGAGAGAGAGAGAGAGAGTTGAGAACTGTTTCGTCTTCTTTCTTTCTTTCTTTTTTCTTTTGTAGTGAGAGAGATGAGAATGAGATTTTAGAGAGAAAAAGAGATTTTAAATGCTGTTACAGTTGTTTCTCTCTCTAATAGATTTGACAAGACAGCGAGAAGATGAGGGAAGATTAGCATTAATTAATCTCATCATCTCTTTCTTAAGCACTGACTTCCAACATGCTTACTTTTCAGATTAATAAACTTACAAAATTTCCATATTGGTACTATGTTTTCTACTGTTTTTCCTATAGTAGTTTGACAGTGGAAAAGGATCTCTTAAGACATTAGTTTTGTGTTTTTAACTATATAAAAAGAAAAGCTTACACAAAAGTGATTGTATATGGAACAAATTAGAATTAAGTTTTAGTTGGATTTATTAGTTGACAACGGTGTCCAACTTTTTTCTTTTTAAATTTATTTAAGGCTTGTCTGGAAGGAGTTTAATGGCAGTTTTTTATTGTTCAACTTATTAATTTTACTTTATGTTTCATTAAGACTTATATGATCCACAAGTTCTCTTTTTAGAATTATATTCTTTTGTCAAAGATAATTTGCAGAAAAAGAGAACATCACTCAGATGTTTTATTTCATGTTTCTACTAATATAGAAACAATTTATGGGAATTATGGTGAGACATATCTAATTTCTACTGTTCTCTATTTAAAAAAATGTATGATCCTCTTAGATAAAATGAATAACTAAAACATACTTATTTTTTAAAATATATTAAAGTACTAATTAAATTTATTACAATATAAATGGTCACATACTTTTTAATATCTAAAACATTATTTATAAAAATATTCTATTGTAAAAGACAAAACACTGTCTAAAACATGATGCAATTTTGAGGAATGTGAAATAAAAAGTATATTAAATATGAAAAATATAAAAAGTAATAAAATATAGGGTAGATAGTCAAATGATGATTAAATTAGTTGTTTTGAGAATGTGATTAATATATGTTGACGTGGTCCACTAATGTTTAATTGTATTTGTATGATTAGTAAGAAAAAGGTGTAATTAGTAATTAGTGAAGATTAGATGCTTGCGCATGAAAAGAGGGAAAATGTTCGATGTCCCAAATATACTGATTTTGTTACCGCAGTTTATGCATACTTTTTCCTTTCATCGAGGGATAGTGGCTTCTTCTTTTTTCTCCAGTAAGTTATGTCTGGCTTTTGTAAAAAGTCAGATGAACCGCCGATAAGAAAAGTATTAGTTGACTTGTAAACGCTAGAATCATATTTCTTACAAATATACTAGAATATCAGCCTTTAAGTTAGGATATAAGTAGCTATAATATCATGCATTTTTATTTTATTATTTCTTGGTCAAATATCTTAACTTTTAATAAGATGTGTAAAAATAATGAATATGAAGCAATGATGTTAACTGTTCCTAGTCTTTATTGGGTATTCATAACTTTTTGGTTTCAAAAATAGTATTGAACAGAAAACTTCGGCTTCACGCCTCTAAATTCTATATTAAAAAAAAAATTTAATAGATCCAGAAATGGTGTGAGAGCTAGATTTTGCAGGAAAAAAAAAAAGCAGAAATGGTTGAAGCTATTTTTATTGTTAGTGGTTAATTCTCGGCTATGTAGGTGAATAGTTTCTATAAAACTACATGCATAACAAGTAAGCTTCCATAAAATGAAGATTCTCAGAAACAGAATTAAATATAATTAAGCAGCTATAAATACAATTCTGCAAATCTTAAGCTTAAACGATTTTTTTTATTTAACTAGAGTTTTGTG
>CAJHQP010004602.1:0-53740 GCA_905132765.1 Moricandia arvensis | reverse complement strand
GCGTGAACTGATCTTTTAACCTTGGAAATCCTTGGGAAGAAGTCATTACAGAGGCTCGGCGATTTGGAAATCTCATGTTAATAAAGTATGATCCCAAATGTGTAATCTCCAACACTAAATCCAGAAATATCACCTTAATTTTTGTCAACTCTTCTCCCGGTAAGTTCTGTTGGGTTGTCATCTTAACGACACCTCTTCCGTCGTTAAAAACCTTATAGCTCTCAAGAGTTAAGTACGTAATTTTCTTTGTAAATTTTCATGTGGTAACTATAAAAAAAAATAAAAACAAATGAATGGTATCTAAAGCAAGTGGGCGAACAAAAAAAGTTTAATTTACTCTTTTTTTCATGCCCCACCAATTTCAATTATTTCAAACTTTAAAAGTTTTCAACCGAACAGAAAAGGGTAACTAGGAAGCACTCTATGGTTTCACTTTCTTATGGGTAGAAAAGTAGTTGAGCATAAAAACTACCTCAATAGCATTATGTGACCTATACTATAATAAAAAGACAAAAAATTTCTTTGATTGTAAATCACTCTAATTTATTTCAGTAGATAAAGAGAACGTATTAGATAATCTTTTATATATTACTAGGCGTTGGTCCGCCCTACGGATAGATAATTTAAAATAAAATTATTTTAGTTTTATAAAGTTTGAAAAATTAAATAAATTGAACATAATAAATCTTTTTTGTCCAAATCATATTGTAAATTTATTAGATTTTGTTGGTTTGAAAGAACCAGTAACATTTTTTAAGAGACACAAAATTTTAAATAAAAAGTTAAGAATTTTAATGGTTTATATTTATTCTTTTGATTTTAATTTCACTTTGGTAAAGTTGAATAAATGTAAAGTAAGAACAACCAATACATTTTTTCTAAGTGTTTCAAATTAAGATATTATTAAACTAATTAATTTTCTCACGATAATAAATTAATCCATCTCCAAGATAAATCAATTGAAAAATATAATGTAATGTGATAAAAAATACAATTTATATTTTAAAGTACTATATAGATACTTTTAATAATGTCATAGATAATAATTAATATATCTTATTTAAAAAAATGATGCTTTATAATATATCTTTGTTTCAGTTCTTACAATAGATTTTCAATTTATAATGAAATTTGATTTAATTTTTAGTGTTTTAGTAAGTATGTTTTGTAGATTATATTAGCATTTATTGAAATTTGTTGGGAATTTTCTCATGCTATTTGAAATTATTTTAAAGATTAAGTTTTATCTATTCTATTAAAATAAGATCATGACCTATTGATAAATGTTTGGTCCAACTATTTATTACACATGTGTTGCTATTTTATATTAATAACATTAAGTCTTTATATTATTGATAAATAAATGATTAAACATAAATATAATTATTAAAAATACAAATATAAAAATATTTTTTTATAAAAAAATAAAACAAAATATGCACCCGCCTTTTGAAGGGACGGATGAGAATCTAGTAAATTAATAAAACATAACATTTTTAGCAGATTTTACTTGAGTTACATACCACATTATATCAAATAATTTACTTCGAAAAAGTTTAGAATGAACCGAGCCGTAATTTAATCAAAATTACTTAAATGTAGTGTAACCATTAATAGTCTAGAAATTAATACGAACCAAACCTCAAACAGAAGTTTTCTGAAATTTATTTTTCTCTTCAAAGACTAAAACCAAAAGAAGTAAATCAATCTTTTGATAATTTCAGTGTTAGTTGTATTGGCGTTGGATTGGGTAATTGTTTACGTATTGGTATTCGTTTGATTTTGTTGGGGATCTCAAAAGTTGAATTGTTGCGGATGTGGGTACTTTAGAAAGATTTTGTAATGTCTAATGTTGTTTTAGTTTGTTTGCAATAGTCCAAAGTTACTGATTCACGTTTTTTATAGCTTGAGCACAATATGTATTTTCATGGTTAAGTTTAGTGACTCTAATTTTATGGATTGATTTTTTTTTGTGAGCTTCCAACAACTGGCCATTCATATTTGTTTAGTTTCTATCCCAAGGAATCTAACATTTCTTGACTGGCTTCATGCTCTTCCCTCCATAGTATTATACCATAAGATAGATAGATAGCATTGTCATACAAATCTTTAGCTCCTATGCATCTCTTTTGATGTTGTTTTTAACCGCTAGCAAAACTTCGTTCTATTAGGTCATAAATGTCATAAAACAAATGCTCAAAGAAACTGTCATAAAAGAAGGGCTTAAAGCTTCTAAGAGAGTCCACATGGACAAAGGCACGCTATACAATGCTTAAAGAAGCCAAAGGGAGAAGCAAATCTTCGTGGGACCGCTAATTTTGGAAATGATAAAAAGCTTTCTCAAAGAGGAGATGCATTGTACGTTAGCATCTTTGCGATCAAGAAACTGTTGAAGAAGCTTGAAACTTAGAGAGAATATATTGACGTAAAGTTTCTTTGGAGATGTAAGCAAGCAGATGAGGAATTTTTGAGGGAGGCAACGCAGAGTATACATATCATATGGTTACGTTTCTTAGTTCTCTTTAGAGAACAATTGAGATTCTTTGTTTTTCTTTAGAGCAAGTCTAGAGCTCTTGTTGGTTACTGTTTTTGTACTTTGTGTTGATGTTCTGTTACAGACTTTGTGTGTTGGTTATTTCAGGAGAGAGAGAGAGAAGATTGGGAGAAAGAGAAGAAAACACATATTTTTTTTTTTTCAGATTTCTAATAAAATAAGATTTCAATAATCGTAAGAAAAAGTGTTGGGGATGTTCTTAATGTCATAAAAAGCAAACCTCAATGAATCTGATTAGGCTTGGCTCTGAGTTCCCAAAGGCTTTCGTTTGATGGTGAGAAATCTTACGCCCCTGCTGCGGTGTGAGAATATGATTATTTAAGTGTTCAGGCTCGGTCAGAGAGATCGATTGGTAGGGACATGCCCAGACTGTGAAAATGAGTGTTAAGCATTTTTCAGAGAGCCTACAGTGTCACTTAACCAAACCAGATTCAGCTTTCTATGGGATTGCTTCTCTAGGTGTTTCCTTGACTGTGATCTTCTAGTTCATGGTTCTTGGGACTCGCCAAACGACAAATCATTCAGTTTGCATTGCTGGTTTCCGTGGTTGATCCAAGTTCCAAGTTAATCTTGAAAGCTTACAACCAAGGTTATATGATTAAATGATAGTTTGCTTTTATCAGCAAAAGATTTATAGTTTCATAAAGACGCAAGTAAGTACTCCATTACACTTCTTTACAACTCTACACTATCAATCACGAATGATTAAAATCATGATGTTGGAACTGAAGAAAACCAAAACCAGATTCTTGCAAAATAAAGAAGAAACTGTGTGAATCGAATGACATATATTTTATCAGTTCTTATTCTTTTTTTCGATAATATTTATCTTCAAAAAGATCTCTGAGCTTTCATTTATAGCTTCAACCTCCATTGTATTTGTTAAAGAGTGAATACCTTCAAGTTAGCCATTTCTCTTAGATTATTTCATCAGCATCTTCAAAACCTCAGACATTGTTGTCTCTTCTGGGGCTCACTCTGAGCACACATAAGTTATACCAAATTACCCTTTTCAAATTCCTTGTCCACATACTTCCCATTTAGCATTTGATCCAAAATTTCACCATACTTCTTCTCGTATATGTTTGAACCGAGTTTTAGACGGAAAGACTGAAACTCGTCAGTGGGTTTGTCACAAAAGGTGTTTTATTTATATTGAAGATGTATCTATTACAAGAGAAGTTGACTAGTGCTCTCAAAAAAACTCTCCCCTCCCAAGTCGGCCATCTTGCCTCCTTTTATAACTATTTGAGGATGCCCTAATTGCACGTCCTTGTTGGGCTTTTTACTCGTCGGGCCGAATGTCCAGGCCGAGAACGAGTCGCCAAGCCGCCCATTCCTGGTCGTCCCAGTCAAGTCGACTGGAAATAGCCTTTCTCGGCTAAAAGTACACAACAGCCGAGCCGACCGCTATTAGTGACGAGCCAGAGCTGATCGGATAGTTCCTTGATGGGCCAAGCCAAGTACTTCACGGGCCTTTGTAGAGGGTGAAATCCACCTCCTACAGTAAGTCCCCCCCTTAGTTTACTGATGTTCGGGACGATCTCAGTGAATTTTTGGGTCATGGTTCGTGAGTACTAGGTTTGGCGAGAGGATGGTTGAGACGCATCTTCGGCTCTTTTCATACAGATTTCGATTACCTTTATGCCGTTCATCGGTGTCGCGATATGATCGTTACATATTTGGTTTGTCGGTGAATGTGGGAGGGAAGCGAATACATGTTCGGAGTATTGTCGGAAGGCCGAGAATTCGTAGGCTATTAAGTTTACGTCGCTTCTACCAACGTTGGCGTCGGGAAGGAGCGATCTTTAATGGATCCATGCTGGGAAATTGGAAAGGTCACGAGGAGTCGAAAGGTTGTCGAAGGAAATTGGTTTTTAATGGGGCTCAGGCCATTTATGCAGGAAGTCAAAGGGTCGCGAGATTGGGAAGCATCAGAGGGGCTCTTAGGGCCGCAATTAGGTTTCCCTAGACCTAATTATTTTGCCTTTGGAGTGCGCGCTCCCCTCCCTTATAAATAGGAGGTCTCGCCTCTCGCCTCTTATTATTCTCTGCTCGCGAAGGTATCCTTTCTCTCTCTATATTCCTCTCTTTCTACTTATCTCTCTAGGTTATCGTCGTAGAAACCAAAGTTAGGACGGACTCTTCGAGGATTATGGCACCGACCAAAGAGATTGTCCCGAGAACAAAAAGGGAAAGATGTGGCCTCCTCTTCGAATCCTGTCAGGGGTTTGTCGGTCGAAGAAGAAACGCTCGACGAATTCAATCTCGTTCATCGGGACGCAGATGATGGATACATCGAATATGAGCCTAGCACAGAGGATGTTAGTCGCCGATGCAGAGAGGACTTTTCAGGGGTGAAGACGACGGGAACGACGCATCAGATGTTCCCACTGAATCGGACGATCCCGGTAAGATTCTAGGCGTGCGTCCTGATTTCGGTCCAGTTAAGCTACTGTCCCGGTGGGGTTTATGTCGATCTCCAGTTATCCCTCCCGTCATCTTCGTCCTGCAGAGGTGGAGGGACAGTCCTGGAAGAATGTAGGGGAAACGAGGTCGACTCTGGGCAGTGTGAAGAAATTACTGAGGGAGTGCAAACGCGGTGGGCGTCGATGTTCTCATTCCGTACGCACACCCAGAGTCCCTGGTCGCCGCCTGTGGGTTTATCAATGTGTCTACGAATTGTATTTCCAACGCGACACGAAGCTGTGGTTCCCCATCCCTCGTCTCATTACATTCTATGTGTTTCGTCAGAACGTGACTATCAACCAGTTCCTAAACGGTTCATTCCGCATCGCGCTGGCGTTATTGGTGATGGCAGCTGAGATTGACATATCTCTGAGCGTTCGGGCCTTCGAGGAGTTGGTTTTATCAAGCCGATGCCATACGGTCTTTTCTTGGTGAAGATGAGGCCGAATTACAACGTCCTGACCGGTCATCCGAACAAGACCCTTGAATGGCAGCGTTGGTACTTCTATGTGAAGTCCGACAAATTTGCATTCGAAAAACCGCCGAGAAACGACTCCAGAGTTCTATGGAATTGGTGCACTGGTAGATAGTTTGCTTTTGAACAAATGTTTATGTCATGATTTCAACCGATTTCCCTTGCCATGCAGTTGATCATCCGAATATAATCGATTACCCCGAAGGCTTCTTTTGAAAACGCACGAGATTTAGCGGCGCTGAGCCACCAACGCTGGCCGTAGATTAGCGAGAAGAGGATTCGTCCGAGCTTTAAAGTCGCATTGCAAAACGTAAACTTCTCATTGATCCCTTAGTAAAACCCTTTTTGGCGCTTTTCTCAGTGCTGACTTTGGTTTGCAGGAGATTGGGTTTCCGACTTGCCTGCTCAAATTGTTTCGGGCAGAAAACGCTTGTCGCTTTCACTGAAGAGGGAGCAACAGTTGGTGACGAGGTGAGGAAGATGAAAGAGCATGTCGGATCTAAGTTCTGTTCGTAGAAGACAACTGGCAACATCTTCGGACTGGATTGATGTCGATGATAGACGGGAATGGGGTTGGATGGATCGGAATTTGCAGTTCTCGATCCGCTGTGGCATCCTATTGCGGGCACTAGGGAGAAGGCTTCTGCGCCTGAGGGGGACGAGCGAGAAAAGGCATCGAGATGAAATGCCATCGTTAGGAATCCTTTGGGCGCAATGGAGGTGCTGGAGAGTCACAGTCGGGAGAACACCCTAGGAAGAAGAAGAAGAGGAACGCAGGGAAAGGAGCAGCGTCTAGTGCAGATCAATTCCCGAGCTATCGTGGTGACACGAAGGTTGGCCTGGGTGGAAGAGTCTCCGCCAGAGGGGACGAAAGAGAAGAATTGGCCACTCCTAAGAAAGATACAGACACACCCAACTCCCAGTACGAGCGCGAAGAACCAGCCTCCGACGAAGCGGCTAGACTGAAAAGGAGGAATAAGAAGAAGAAGAACGAGTCGGGATCTGAGGTCCTGTTTTCGAGGGAAATTACCCCTTATGATCGTCAGGTTGAGACAGGGACTGACCGGGCCCAGAAGTAGACCCAATGGCTGACCGAGAATCGCGGAGGGTCGTTAGTCGGACTCCCAAATTTCCTTTCCTGACCGAGTCTCTTTCTCGTATGATGCTGAGACCCCGTTGATACTTAAAGGGCCTAGAGTGTGCCAACCTGGTTCGTCAGCATCAGGGGAGGGCCCTGTGATTTGCGCCCGTCGACAAGCCGTGTTCAGAGTGCTTACGATGCCGCTGCTCGCAACCCAATTGTTGGTAGGTTCCTACTTTCCTTCCTTGTACATTAGTTTTTCGGATGTCTTATTATAGACTTTGTCTGCGACGGAGAATCGTCCCACATTCATTTGCATCCATTGTGCATGGAGCAATGAATAAAGAGTGACCGCCGCTTTGTCTGATTCTCTTTTTGTCATTGCATGTAATGGAGATAGTATAACTTTTGTAGAGAAGACGACACTGAGAGTTGAAGACGACGGTTTGCTCAGCTTAGGAAGCCGAAAAGAAAGTGCGAGTCAAGAAGAAGCGCATCGTTTCTTTTAAAGAAGAGATCAAGGTCCTCTCCGAAGAAGTATTCTCACGAACGAGAAGTAACCGATTGCTAGGAGAGACCCAAAAAGGGAAGGGCTGATGATCTTGAGGGTGAGCTCAGGGCTGTCAAGACGGCGATTGAAGAGCTTGACAAGGAGAAAATCGCGTTGGCGCTGGAGAAGACAGAGCTGGAAGGAGAGAAGCCGACTCCGAGGAAAGGCATGCAGTGGAGGTTGCTCGCCTCAGGGACTCTCGCAGCATCGAGGTCACCCAAGAGCGGGTTCGGGTGCAGACTGCTATGATTGCTAAATGCAGTCGCCGATTCAACAACATTCGCGAGAGGGAGTCTCGTTACGATGCCTTTGACACGGCACGAATGCCTCTACAGCCAGGCTTTTGGGACAAGGAAATGTCTGCAAATGCTGAAAAGAAGAGGTGACGAGATTACGCAAGGAGACCATAGATTTCTTTGCCGTTGAGGAGGAGAAATTTAAGGAGGAAGCCACCCATCTGGAAATCGGAAGCATTCCCGACTCTGATCTCTCTCTGTCTCCGTTAATCCTAGAATCACCTTTCATCGACAAATATCTCTTGGCCGGGCTGGACCCGTTCGGATCTAATGCCGACTTGATCGACCATAAGACGACTGTTAATCTCCAGAATTCAGGATGTTCCTTGGAGTACCTTCAAGCGATGGTGCCATAGTTGAAGTCTCTTAAGCCTCCGAGACCTCAGAAGGCGAGGGGGACTCCGGCCTTGGTTTAAGTGAGGGGACGACACACAAGCCGCTGGAGAGTGACAAGGCCAGGAGCCTAGACGCGGAGCTAGAAGAGGTCCAGAGTGTCGGTGTTCCCGAACCTGAGTGATGGTGTCGAAGGATCCCTCCCCAAGGAATGACCAAGCCGGAGGCAACCCCCACGAATCTCATGGCTGAAGATTATGTCGCTGTTTCGCTTCTTTTTTTTTGTTGTATCTCCTTCTTTGTCGCCTTAATGTTCTGAGGGCTGCTGTACGATCCCCCTTTTTTTTAAAGGTAATTCATTTAGTCGTTTTTGGACCGGAATTATCAAATGCGGTTTTAATCGAAATAATTCATTTAGTCATCTATCGACCAGAATTATCGAAGTGCATTTAATCGAAGTAATTCGTTAAGTCGTCTATCGACCAGAATTATCGAAGTACAGTCGTAATCGAAGTAATTCGTTTAGTCCGTTTGTCGACCAAAATTATCGAAGTATTCCTCGAGTCAAAATTCCGACTGTAAGGGACCTGTAACGAATAATGGTTCTCGCTCCGCGTTGAAGTAATTTGTCAGTCTCCGGTTGGCCAAACCTGCTGAGAAAATTTCAAAGGAAACGAGAATTATTGCCGAACCGTTTTAAGTATGATACGGTCTATACCCTCGGATATGTGTCTGATCAGGACGTATTCCTTTGGATGGGTGCGAGTGTTGGTATGCGATCCAGAGCCTGGTGAGTTTAATTCCGCTTGGTCATCATCATCGTTGTGACGAGTAAAAGTGACTTTTATGAGAGTAGCATTTCCTCGTCCTTGTCGGTTCGTCCCCGACTTTCTCCCCGAAAGGGATGAGGTGGTAGTTATAGCTGGGACCCAGGGGAGGGATTGCCTACGTACCCCGGTAGGGTATCAAGCCATTCGTAGTTTGTTTTTTTGTCGGGTAAAAGTGGCCTTGGGGGCGCATTTACTAGTTTTTTTAGTCGTAATATTTTTTTAAGGGTTTTCGAGTTCCACGTGTGTGGCATGATGTCACCTTTTGATGTTTCCAATCGGTACACACCGGGCTGGACGATTTTGGTAATCTTGTATGGGCCTTCCTCCCTAGCTTGCTTTCTTTCCACTTCTCTATGTTTTCGAACACCTTTCGCAAGACTAGATCGCCGAGACTGAGGGGACGTGACTTAACGCGTTTGTTGTAGTAGCTCTCTATCTGATGCTGGTAGTTTAGGATTCGTAGGAGAGCTTGGTCTCGCCTTTCTTCGATCTGATCCAAAGCGTCCATCAGCATGTCACGATTGAAAGTATCGAGGTGTGGATTTTTGCCACGCGTCAAGCTCGTGACGTTTACTTCGGCGGGCGCCATCGCTTCGACCCCGTATGCCAGGGAGAAAGGGGTGGATTTTGTCGCACCTTGGGGTGTTGTTCGATGTGACCACAAAACTCCATTGAGTTCGTCGGCCCAGGCTCGTTTCTTTAAGTCGAGGCATTTCTTGATGCCATCGATGATTAGTTTATTCGAAGATTCGGCCTGGCCGTTACCTTGCGGGTATCAGGGTGTCGAGGAACTGAGGCGGATTGCCACCGTTCGCAGAAACTCTTGAAATTACCTGACATGAACTGAGTGCCGTTGTGGGTGACGATTTCGTTTGGTAAGACGTGTCGGCAAATGATATTTTTCCATACAAAGCTCTGGACTTCCTTGTCGATAACTTGGACGAATGACTCTGCTTCTATCAATTTCGTGAAATATTCGGTTAGGACTAGGACAAATCGTCTTTGTCGGGAACTGGGAAGGGGGCCGATGATATCCATTCCCCATCGCATGAATGGGTAGTGGATTGTGGTCGTTCGTAGCAGCTTGTTCGGGCGATGGATGTTGGGAGCATGTCGTTTACACATATCGGAACGCTGTGCGTATTCTTCGCAATCGGTGTTCATCGTTAGCCAGTAAAAACCAAGGCTCTTAAGTTTGAGGGCTGGGCCCTTCCTCTTAATGATTACCGGCAGCGCCGTCGTGTGTTTCGGCCATTACGAGACGGATTGCATCACCGTGATGCATTTGAGAAGCACCTTTTTGTGGTCCATTGGTGCAACTCTCCATCAATGACGATGAAGTGCGCGCTTCGTGCTTTAAGTCGTCTAGCTGCCCATTTTTCTGTGGGCAGTGAGTTATACGCGAGGTAATCAATGAACTCGGTCCTCCAGTCGAGACTCGGTTGTTCCTCATTTTGCTCGGTATCTGAGTTGTGTTCATCATTTGGAGCTTCGGCGATTGAGGTGACCAGGGGATGCCCTTCTACGGATAAGTCGATACTTGGTTTCTCTATACGGTGAATCGGGATTGTCCGCTTAACTTTGTTGCGGAGTTTGCTTCCTAAGGCGGCGAGGGCGTCGGCACATATGTTCTCCCCTCGGGGAACTTTTGTAATCTCGAAAAACTCGAAATCGTTAGCGAGTGACTACTTTGAGATAGGCGTCCATTCACTGGTTACACGCGTCATAATTGCCGTTGAACTGGCTTGTGACGAGTTGAGAGTCGCAATAGGCGCTTAATCGCTTGGCTTTGACGACTTTAGCGAGTCGAAGTCCGATGATGAAGGATTCATATTCGGCTTCGTTATTAGAGGCGGCAAAATTGAATGCAAAAGATTGTCTAATCAGCTCCTCAGTGGGCGAGTGAAGCTGCACCCCTGCTCCGGATCCGTTGGTAGTGAAAGATCCATCGACATGCAAAATCCAGTTGTTGCTTGGAAGGGCGAGGTCTTGTTCGAGCTCTGGTGGCAGCCTGATTAGGAAGTTGGCTAACACCTTCGATTTTGCAGCGGTTCGATTCTTGTAGAGAATATCGTACTGGTGAGCTCAATCGCTCATTTAGAGACGACCAGATCGGTTAGTGTTCTGCATGATTGTACGCAATGGTTGGTTCGTGAGCACTTCGATCGAATGAGATTGAAAGTACGGCCGAAGTTTCCTTGAGGAGACGACGACGGCGAGAGCCATCTTTTCCAAGGTGGGATAGCGAGTTTCGGGATCGGTCACACGCTTACTCGTGTAGAAGATAGGTCATTTTCGCCGCGGTCATCCCGAACGACGACGCTGCTAACGGCTGTCGGAGAGACAACGACGTAAAGCGCAAGTGTATCGCCATTCTCAGGCTTAGAAAGTATGGGGGGAGAATTCAAATATTGTTTCAGCTGAGTGAATGCCTCTTCGCATCTCTCATCCCAGGCGAATTTTTTGTTTCCAAGCAATAGGTTGTAAAACGGAAGGCACTTGTCAGTCGATCGGGATATGAATCGGTTTACCGCCGCAATCCTGCCGGTTTAGCGGCGCAATCCTGCCGGTTGATCGCTGAACTTCCTTGCTATTCTTCGGCTGGGGAGGTCGAGTATAGCGGAAATCTGTTTGGGTTAGCTTCGATTCCCCTCTGCGTTACGATGTAGCCAAGGAATTCGCCTCACATCACGCCGAAGGTACATTTAGCCGGGTTCAGTTTCATGCCGTATTCGTTGAGCGTTTTGAAGCAGCCCTTCAAGTGTTCCAGGTGATCTGCCGCATGAAGCGATTTTACTAGCATATCGTCGATATATACTTCCATCGAAGTTCCCAACCTGTCGGCGAACATCCTGTTCACGAGCCTTTGATAGGTTGCACCGGCGTTCTTTAGCCCGAAGGGCATCACTTTATAACAGTATGTCCCCCTGTCGGTGATGAACGCTGTTTTCTCGCGATCGTCTGGATGCATCATTATTTGGTTGTAACCAGAGAAGGCGTCCATGAAGGTGAGGAGCTCGTTGCCAGCTGTTGATTCGATGAGTCTGTCGATATGGGGGAGCGGGTAACTATCCTTGGGGCATGCCTTATTAAGGTCTGTAAAGTCGACACAGAAACGCCATTTGCCGTTCTTTTTCTGGACCACGACGGGGTTTGCCAGCCATTCAGGGTATTGTACCTCGATGATTGAGCCAGCTGCAACTAGTCGTTCCACTTCTTCGTTTACTGCTTTTGACCTTTCAGGACCGAGCTTTCGTCGTTTTTGTCGGATCGGCTTAAAGGTAGGATCTACATTCAGCTCGTGCGTAATGATAGATGGGTCGATGCCCCGCATGTCCGTAGTTGTCCAGGCGAAAGTAGAGGAGTTTCGTTTGAGAAATTCGACGATCTGCCCTTGCAAGTCGTCGGGGAGGTAAGCATCGATCCTGAGGACTTTGCTTGGGTCGGTATCATCAATGGTTACTTCTGAGATCTCTTCCTTTTGTGGGTACGATTTGTTGGTTTGTGTCCACCGGCTGGCTTGTGGGGTGATCGAGTTGACGTGAGACATCGACCATTGAAGTTTGACTGTAGCGATCAGGAGGTCCCGTGCAGCTTGTTGGTCTCCTCGTAATGTATGAATTTGTCCATCCGGTCCGGGGAATTTAATGCATTGATGGTATGTTGACGTGACTGCCTTCATTGAATGTATCCATCGAGTTCCGAGAATGACGTTGTATGGGGCCTCCATACTTATAACCGAAAATTTAACCGTACGGGCGATGCCGTATGCGTATACCGGTAGGCGTATTGTTCCTATCATTAACTCGGAAGATCCGATAAAACCAGTGAGGGATCGGGAAGACGGCTTCATGTCGCGTAGGTCTATCCCCATTTTTCGAGGGTGTTGTGGAAGATGAGGTCAACGGATGTCGATCAATACCTTAGTAACATCGCATGTGGCAATCTCGAGGCTCTACAAGGAGTGGGATGTTATGGGGTGTGTGGACACCAATGGCATCTTCGTTCGAGAAAATTATTGGTGGATCATTCTCGTGTTGCTCGGCCATTTCTGAGAGGTTACCGCCCGCTGCCGATAGTCTTTAACCGATCGTAAAGAGTCTCCGTAGGGAGGTGAGCCGCCCATAATTACGTTGAGTCGTGACTGATAGTCATCTCGTTTCGCTTGTATTAGAGTCTCAGGTCGCTGGGTGTTGGGGCTAAATTTTGCGTTGGGGGCGGTTTGACGCGCTGGAGTTTTTCTCGTAAGTCACCATTCTTCCGACGGTTAAGGCTCGAACTGAGGTCCTTATTGGCATTAACCTTGTCGCACAGGTCTGTGGTGAGAGACTGCGTTTGTGTGTCAGAGGATATGGGTGCGAGAATGAGCTGCTTGGCGCTTGACGCGTTGAGGAGCGTCTGGAGATCTGAGGTTTTGCCTGGAGGATCTTCATCGATAGCCGACTTGCGCTTTAACCGAAGACGTAGATCGTTGCTTTGGCAATGTATTGTTGTCTGCCGCGTCAATCGTGTTTGTAGATCGTTGCCTCGGAGTGATGTATCATCGTCGGATGAGTCTTCCGGTCGGGCGAAAATTACTTCAACGCGCCTGCGGTTTCTCGGTTGCTCCTCGTCGGCTGAGTTGTCATCTTTTCCTCGTTCGATAGGTGGGATCGCGTTCCCTTTATCACGAAGGTCACCTTGCGAGGTCTTCCCATGAGGTTGCTGAGCCTTCTTCTCCTTAGTTTTGCTCCAGATTTTATTGTTCTTGGGCCTCTGTTTCGGCGGCTCGATATTTGCGTTTCCATTGCTGAAGGACGCGAGCAGCGCTTCGTGGAGCTGCTTGCATTCTTTGGTGTCGTGACCCTTGGTTTTGTGGTACTCACATTATTTGGTTAGGTCGACCGGGTTGGAAGACGCGAAAGGGGCTTGGGATTTACTGTCTGGTTCTCTTTCCCAGTGATTCCAACATTTTTTTTCTCAGACGACAACGGTACAGGATGGTAGGTTATCCTCATCGACTACGTATACAAAGTCTTTTTACGGTCATTTCTCTAGGTAGACGCATGTTGGCGCGGCTCTTGCCGCGCGTCAAATGTTTTTGGCGGTGCTTGCTTTGATGCGTTGTGCTTGCTAAGGATCGCTCGAGTGTCTTCCTCCATACTAATAAAATTATTAGACCGGGCGATGGCGTCTTGGAGGGAGGTTGTCGGGTGTCGATATAAGTCGTCGCAATATTTTGAGTGGACCCATAGGGTATTCATCAAAGCGTCGACGGTGATATTATCGGGTATGTTAACGGTTGAAACAAATGCTTTGAATATCTCCATGAAGTCGCGGAGGCTTTGAGTCGAAGATTGAGACATTTGCCATAAGTCGGAAGTAGTCGCTCCTTGTCGAGTAAACATTATGTAATGTTTTAAGAAAGCCGCCGAAAGGTCACAGAAGCTCTCGATGGAGTTTTCTGGAAGGTGTGAGAACCATGTCAGCGCCGGCCCGGTGAGGCTATCGACAAACAGTTGGCAAAATCCGGCTTCTTTTTCTTCGTTGGCGAAGTTTTGCCCTTCCCATTGCGATATTAAAAGCCATCATGTGATCCGTAGAGTCCGACTCGCCGGTGTAAGAAGGTAGGCGGAACTTTTCCATCGAGCGGAGTCGCATGTCGCTAATGCGGCGAGAGAACGGTGTACGGGACGCTGCGGCGAGGACCCGGTCGATTTGAGGAGCGAAGCTCGTGACATGATGGATCTTCGAGCTTATTTCGGAGAGGAAGAGTTTAAGGGCCACGATTTCGCGAACGGTGGCTAGCTCTGACCCTCCTTGGTTCTGGATCTCGTTCGCGAGTAAGGAGTCGGAAACGTCGGGGTTATGCTCATGGACTCCGGTCGCTGGGTTAGTGTGGAATAGCTGACGACGTATCGTCGGGGGATTACTGGGTACGCCGGAGGGGAGGGCGAGAGCGGCTACTAAGGCGGACAGTTGCGCGTTGGTAGCTTTTTAAATTTCTTCTTGTTGTGCGAGACGCGCCATAACAGTGTCCATGAACTCGGTTGATGGTTGTGACGCGGCGTCTGGAGTGGGCTGTGGCTCGTTCCCGGAGGTGGAACTTGGGTGAGTCATTCGAACAGTTTGCTTTGAGAGCTAGTCCCACGGTGGACGCCAATTGTTTGAGCCGAGTTTGAGACGGAAAGACTGAAACTCGTCAGTGGGTTTGTCACAAAGGTGTTTTATTTATATTGAAGATGTGTCTATTACAAGAGAAAATAACTAGTGCTCTCTAAAAAAAAACTCTCCTTTCAACTCGGCCATCTTGGCTCCTTTCATAACTATTTGAGGATGCCCTAATCGCAGTCCTTGTTGGGCTTTTTACTCGTCGGGCCGAATGTCCAGGCCGAGGAAACGAGTCGCCAAGCCGCCCATTCCTGGTCGTCTCAGCAAGTCGACTGGAAATAGTCTTTCTCGACTAAAAGTACACAACAGCCGAGCCGACCGCTATTAGTGACGAGCCGAATTGATCGGATAGTTCCTTTATGGGTCAAGTCAGGTACTTCACGGGTTTTGTAGAAGGTGAAATCCACCTCCTACAGTATACCAGAGGTAAAACCTATTTGGTATACCTTGTTTTTTTTTTGTTTGGTTGAGCCTTTCTACAGGTCTTGATCCTGAAGACTTACAATGTAGCCTGAGCAGAGGTTAATGCGAATTTCATCTCCCTGGTCCAATCAAGAAGCGGCCCAGATGAATGAAGAAGCCAAACGAAGCTCAAATTTGGCATAGTAACCTCTTGCATTCATTAGATTCTTGTGGCCTAGAATGTCGACTTCTACAGGAATAAAAATCTCTTCTCTGCTACTTCATGCCTTCAATTTCTTGATTGCAGTCAACAAGAACAATGAGAAATAATTATTAAAAATAAAGATCAAATAGACTAAGCAATACAATGCTGCCACAGAAAGAAAAGGCTTCTCTATAGATAAAGAACGTGGATATTGTAACTCTAATTAATGTGAGCAGTTAAGAACAGGAGGATATATGTGAGGCGTAACTTTTCATCAATGAGGAGCATGTCAACACCCATGAGCTCTCCCCCTTCTTTACGTTTTGTGCCTCCCAAAAAGGAAGGTGATGCGTCACCACCGTCTGAGAAGCACGACCAGCCTTTAAATCGGAAAGCTGGATTGGAGATGTCACTATCATCACACTGATCATAGACTCCGGTATAAACATGAGAAATTGTCAAAAATAACATAAGTTAAATATCACTTTGCAAAATACACATTATCAAAAATATATTAACATTTGGATTTATACTTTAGTGATTATTATTTAGGGTTTAGTGTTAAAGGGGTGAGGTTGAGTTTCTATTTTTTTTAAAAATATTTAAAAATTAATTAATGCTATTTTCGATTAAGGTATTTTTGAAAATAGTAATTCATTAAAGGTAAATTTGCAAAGTGGTATCAAACTTAGGGTAGAAATGAAATTTCCCTTGTAAATATTATGGCAAAGCAATGAGATCTGGAGGTCTTCATCGTTTATCTATAGTCTTATCTATAGTATGAGAAATTAAGGATTTGCAAAGAGGTGATGGAAAGAAGTAATTAACATCAGTGTAGTGTGAGAGATGGCAAGAGAGAGATAATTGAGTGTCTTAATGAAAACTTTCAATGGAAATTAGAAACGTTACACTTACGTTTACACAGCTTCTCTGCAAAAAGGGAATGGAGAAGACAAAGGCTTATGAAGGAGAGGTGGGCTGAATTTCGAATATAATTGCAGTGTGGCCTACAAGTTTTTCATTTAGATAAAAACTTTTGATTAGAAAGATTCTATCCATTGAATTATGTGAAGAAAAGCGTGAACTTTAGAAAGAGGACATGTGTCACGTTTTGGAAACCCCTTTGCTACGTGGCTCATTGAAGAAAGAGTATACTCAACTTTATTATTATAGAGATATTTGAAAAACATTACAACATTTACGGTGTGTTTCGGTGATTTGTGGATGCTTCTTCTTCCTCTCCCAATTGTACCTAATCTTGTTTATTGTGTGTAAAAAATGTTTGTTTTTGGTGGAATTTGCAGGTCTATGAGAAGTGAAGAGGCTGAAGCTGCTTGCTCTGAGATTCAGTTGATTTGAGTTCTTGTTGCTTGTGGCAAAGCTGACCTGAATGCCTACCGTAGTGCAGGTTCAGAGGTTGATGAGTGGAAGTTATAACATGTTTAAAAGTCTTTGTTTGTGTGTATATAACTATAACATTTGCTAAAGTTATCACTTTCTATGTGTCTCTGCAGGTGGTATCGTTTATAGCAGAAAGCGGTAAATGTGAAAGATCTTCGATTGATGAAGTGTATATTGACCTCACCGATGTACCATAAAGCATGCTCGTTGAGGCGCCTCTAGAGAGTTTTGAATCTATAGATGAAGCTTTTAAATCCCATATTATTGGAATGAACATAGCGGTATTATTGAGATTCTTCTAATTTTCGTCTAGTATTTTGATCTTTGAGTTGTTTTCTACTTTAATATTTGTTTTTGTCTTCGCTTAAGATGGAGATGATTTCAAGGAGAATGTTGAAGGATACCGACTTTAGCTTTTCTTCTGGCATAGCCCATAACAAGGCAAGAGGAGATTGTTTTGTTTGTTATATTTTATTTTTATTACTTTTGTAGCGAGTGACAACACATAACTTAACAAGCACATGCTAGCCAAACTTTCTAGTGGAATGAACAAACCTGCCCAGCAAACTGTTGTACCATATTCAGTTGTACAAGAGCTTCTCAGTTCTTTCTCAATAAAGATAATGTTGAAAGATCTAATAGGAACCAATAACAGGAACTCAGAGATATCCAAGAAAAAGAAAACTTGTATACTAAGAATTTCTTAAACATTCTCTCTAGATCTGTTTAATCTGATTTACTCTATGTCACACTTGACTAGAGACGGACCAATTCTTAATCTACCAAAAACCCCTTTTATGGTGAACTTTCAGTTGCTTAACACAAAACAATCTTGGTCTAGAACACACTCTAGAACCAACGACCTCTCACACAAAAACCCTAAAGATTCCAACGCCTCCTCACATCTATATATACTCCACTTTGTATATCTTGTGATAGGTAAGAATCTTCACAGAATCTTCTCGCTTGCCGCCTAGCAGATACTCCTAGATTCGTGGATCTTTTATCTTCAACAACCAGCTTCTTCTAAGCTTATCCACCATGTGTCACACACATCCCCTCGTGTGTGACACGTAAGACACAAATCCGAATTCCACTTAGTTACTCATCCATGTGTAACCCACATCTCTACTTGTGTTACACCGTAGCAAACGCTCAATCCTTTCAAGCTTTCATTCTCCCCTTTTTTATCTTAATGTGACAACTCAAGCACCTGTTTAAAGAACTTATCCAAAAACATGGCTAGTGTATGCAAGACACATTAAAAAAAACTTTCATAATCATAAGTTCAAAAGACCAACTACACGCAACATCAAATTCAGTAGAACCGGAAACATCAGAATTCAACTAGAAACAGTTCAACAAAAACAGAGTGGATTCTAAACACTACTCATCATCATCATCATCATCATCATCGATGTAAACAACATGCACTGGAACCGCATCACCATATTCTCCCACTGCTTGAGTGCACCGTTAGATAAAAAAATGAGAAACGATAATCAAACACCAGAATCAGAGAACTTACTTCGACTCCTGAGTTGAATGGTACGGAGTAAGTCAATGACTTTTTGCAGGTCATCACCCAGATTTGCTGGTTACCGGACTCTACCAATTCCTCGTCCAGCCTTTCAATCCTTGTTTAAGACTGTAGGGTGTCCCGTGACTTCTTCATCCCTTTCACGTCCGGGAACAATGCGTTGAGAGCTGAGAAGTTGTTGAATGAGAGTAGGAAATCCTATCCTTCGTTGAGTATCCTCTGCAGTATTAGCCATTGCCAAGAGTTGTTCATACACAATGATCCCAAAATCAGCCCCCTTCTTATGATGGAGTGAGTAAATAAACTTCAAACGATCGGGCTTCATGTTTGTATGATTCATGGTTGGCATCCAGTTTGAGCAGCACAATTTGTATAGAACCTGATTTGTAGCTGTGAGAAACTTTGAGCACATACCTTCCCATCTCCGGTGATGTCCATTCGTGAGAAAGGAGACAACAGAGTCCAAGTTCTCGGAGTGCATGTCATAAGTACAGTCTCCAGGATGAAGATCATATAGAAAATTTATCACGTCTGGAGAGACTTCATACATGTCCCCACGAACATACACCATTACTCCTCCAGTAATGCTTACAGCATCTCCGAGATTGGTAAGGAACTCCCAAATCAGGTTGGGAACAAATGGATCCGCATCAATGACTGTGTAGATCATCTCCGCATTGAGAACTACTTCTTTGACGTCCTGAAGATTGGCTACATCCAATGGAAGATACTTTTGAAGAATAAATTTCTTGTTCTTGAACTTCAAATACCTGTCATAGGTCGCCTCTGTGAAGAACTTAGAACTGTAAGGAGGAGTTGGAGAAAGATACATCTCAGGTTGTGATCGCACAGACTCAGCAAATCTCAAGCGGTGAGCTTTGTATCTTGATTCTTTTGGCTGAAAGGTATGGGGTTGGTTGGTTGATCGATTGTCGGCTGATGATCTTTGCTGACTTGCACTACCTGTCTCAAATCAAGACCTTTTCTTAGAGCTGCGATAATCATGATCAGAGGAGTCGGAGACTTGATCGTGTGATGATGAAGCACTGAATTTTCGCGACCTCGTGCGTTGATGCATGTCGCCGAAGGTGAAAAAGGAGAGAGACTGGGAGCACCAACAACAAACCCTAATACTTTTCACTTGGAGCATGTTCATTAGTCATATGAAAATAAAAGAAATATCGGCCCAAGCCCATCATATGCTAACAAATGTGAATATGAGACCATTCCTTATCATGAGAACCCATTCCTAGTACTCAAAGCAAGACACATTTGTGACACGTTGATGAGTAACTTCTGTCAGCAATGTTCATCTGAAAACACTTAAAGTCTTGGATCAGCTAACATTATTTGTCTGGGAAGGAGAAAGACGAATTTGATATACTTACCCCACATCACAGTTGCAGAGAAAACATTTTAGAGAGGTCAGTGAATCATCTCTAATCTGTAGCTATTTCTCAGCCGAGTAGCTGTCACAAATTAGTTTCACACAGGAAGGTCACACACTGTTCCAAGGGTTTAAACACAATCACTTTTTTTTTGAAACTTAGCAAAGATGTCCCTTCCCAATCAAAACAGTGATCGACACCAGATTCAAAGTGGGGTGACACCCAGATCCAGGACGAGTGTTTATCATATTGAGTCATTCTGTTTGCTCCCATTTTTGTTGGTTTTTTTTTTATATTAGAGCTGCCCAATCAAAACAGTGATCGACACCAGATGCAAAGTGGGGTGACACCCTGATCCAGGACGAGTGTTTATCACACTGGGAAAAAATCTTGTGTTAGACACAACAAATTGTGTGTTACACGCAACATGTTTTAAGTTTCTCTATCCAATTCAGACAGTGATCAAGCTTAGATCGAAAATGTGGTAGAATCCTGACCCAAGATGAGTGTCTTTCATAATTGGAGTATGTGACTTTGTGAAAACCAGTTCACGTTTGTAACTCTACACTATGTAAACTTGTGACTTCAAAATGAAATGTCTGTAACTTGACATGTGACTTTTCTATAAAAATTCATCCTTCCTTCCAGTCATTTGTAACTAATTTGAATTAAAGATGAACGATTCCAATGCTTTTCGGAGACCCAAAAAAATAATTGAAATCTAAAGGTTTAGTGAATATGTCCGCAAGTTGGTTTTCAGATGCTACATGTTCGATGACAACAAGTTTTAACTCAAACAACTCCCTCACAAAGTGGTGTCTAGGATCAACATGCTTTGTTCGGAAGTGCTGGATAGGGTTCTTAGATAAGTTTATGGCACTCATGTTATCACAATGGACTAAAAGGGAATCAGAATTGATACCGTAATCCACAAGCATTTGTCTTATTCAGAGTAGTTGTGTGCAGCAGCTTCCAAGGGCAATGTATTCAGCTTCTGCTGTGGACAGAGATACACAGTTTTGTTTCTTAATGTGCCAGGACACCAAGTTGTTACCAAGGAAGAAGCATCCCCCATAAGTGCTTTTCCGATCATCTACACACCCGGCCCAATCGGCATCGCAAAAACCTGCAAGGTTGACATTGGTTTCAAAGGAGTAGTGAAGACCAAACTCTAGTGTAGCTTTCACATATTTAATGATACGTTTCAGGGCCTTCATGTGTGATTCCTTTGGAGCAGCTTGATAGCGTGCACAGATGCACACGCTTAGGAAGATCTGGTCGGCTGGCTGTGAGGTAGAGCAAACTGCCTATCATGGCTCTAAACAGTTTTCATCAACTTTCACTCCTCCTTCATCACGTGACAGTTTTGAAGTAGTGCTCTTGGGAGTTTTGGCACTTTTACTTGTTTGCATACCAAACCGTTTCACCAAGTTTTTTGCGTAAGTACTCTGAGAGATGAAGATCCCGTCTTTCATTTGTTTGATTTGTAGACCGAGGAAGTAGTTTAATTCACCCACCATGCTCATCTCAAACTCCTTCTTCATTGTTTGTACGAACTCATCAACAAGGTGTTGTGATGTACTTCTGAGTATGATGTCATCAACATATACTTGAACTACTAGCAGGTTCTGGCCTGACCCTTTGACAAAAAGGGTTTTGTCAACTCCTCCTCTTTTAAATTAAGCAGCAACAAGAAACAGAGTGAGTCTCTCATACCAGGCTCTTGGAGCCTGTTTCAGCCCATAGAGAGCTCTCTTCAGCTTGTAAACATGTTCGGGAAGATGTGGATCCTCAAAACCTCTTGGTTGAGAGACATATACTTCTTCCTGGAGAAATCCATTAAGAAAGGCGCTTTTGACATCCATTTGATACAACTTGATTCGAAGGTTGCATGTTATGCCAAAAAGAAGGCAAATTGACTCAAGACGTGCCACATGAGCGAAATTTTCGTCGAAATCCACTCCCTCTATCTGAGAGTAACCTTGAGCTACAAGCCTAGACTTGTTTCTGATCATATTGCCATTCTCATCGGTTTTTTTTTGTGTATCCACTTAGTTCCAATCACATTTGCATTCTCGGGTTTTGGAACTAAGTCCTATACTTGAAGTCGAACAAATTGCTCCATTTCCTCATGCATTGATGCTATCCAGAATTCATCTTGAAGAGCTTCTTGAATGTTCCTCGGTTCTGTTAATGAAATAAAGCACTCCAGTTTAGCCATTTTAGTGCTGAAGCATGCTAGTTTGACCATCTCCTTGAAATCAATCTGTTTCTTGCGTGTTATCCTTTCATCAAAGACCCCACCAATGAATTTTGTGGACCTTGATCACATCAGGCGATGTTTGGTCTTCCACTCATGTATCCTCATCATTATCTGATCGGCTGTTGTCTTCACGAGAGATTTGATGTGTAACACTCACATTTCTCTGAGTTACACCTTCCTGATATAAGCCAATTTGATCATCAAACACAACATTGAACTTGTCATCAATTGTCTTCGTTCTGGAGTTGTATACTCGGAAGGCACTGCTGTTTTTTGGGTATCCAAGGAACATTCCAACATCACTTTTGGCATCAAATTTTCCCAAGTGATCCTTGTCATTGAGAACGTAGCACAAACACCCGAAAACATGGCAGTAGCTAAGATTTGGTGTTTTCCCTTTAAGGATCTGATAAGGGGTTGTCTTGGTTTTAGGCTTCACGTAGACTCTGTTGATGATGTAACACGCGGTGTTGATTGCTTCAGCCCAGAACAAGGAAGGTATGTTGTTCCCCAATAGCATGGCACGAGCCATTTCTTGTAGAGTTCTGTTTTTTCGTTCCACAACTCCGTTTTGTTGAGGTGTTCGTGGGGCTGCATATTGTTGTTGTATTCCTTGATCTTGGCAGAATCGATCAAATTGATCATTCTGAAACTCACCTTCGTGGTCGCTCCTGATTTTCACTATTCCACCTTTCTCTTGTTTGAGTTGTAGAGCAAGAATGCGGAAACTATCAATTGCATCTGATTTGTTCCTCAGGAAACGGACCCATGTGAACCTGGAAAAATCATCAACTAACACAAAAATGTATCGCTTTCCAGCAACACTGTCAGGAGAGATAGGACCCATAAGGTCCATATGAATAAGCTCAAGAATACGTTTAGAGTTAGTTTGAGTTACCTGCTTATGTTGAACTTTGACTTGTTTACCTCGACAGCAGGCACCACATACGACGTTTGCGTGATCCTCAAGTCTAGGTACTCCTCTGACTACTTCTGCTCGAACCAATCTTGAGAGTCCATGAGAGTTCATATGTCCAAGCTTCTTATGCCATAGTTCAATCTGACCCTCTCTAGCTGACATGCATTGATTAGCTGGCTTCCACATATAGCAGTTGTTTTCTGATCGTGCTCCGCATAACACTGGGTTACTTTTCTCATCAATAGCTCGGCATTCTTTTGTGTGAATGTAACTTGCAAGCCCTCATCACATAGTTGGCTAATGCTTATGAGGTTTGCCTTAAGACCATCCACATAATAAACATTCACCAGTTTTGGCAAGTCAGCTCGTTCCATGCTCCCAACTCCACGTATCTTTCCTTGTCCTCCGTCACCAAAAGTGACTCTTCCTCCCTTGATTTCTTCCAGATTTGATAGACAGCTACGATTTCCTGTCATGTGTCTTGAACATCCGCTGTCAAAGTACCAGGGTAATTCAGAGTTGGTGTTGCTCTCTGTTGTGGTGTAAGCCACACTTGCTACTGTAGGATTCATTTTATCCGGAAGAAGTCTCAGATTAGGTGTTTTTGAATTCTTCAGATATGTGTGGCACACTTGATTTGATATGTGACACTTGATCAGAGTCCAGAAAATGAACTCCTTGGACAATATGTCTTGTTGTCAACCTCTTCGTTTTCAAGGTTTTTGACTGCAGTCCTTTTAGGAAGCTTTGGTTCTCTATTTTTGAAGGTAGGATAGAGATCAGTCTTGGCAATCCACACATGTCCAAACTTGTTTGGTTCAATGTAGCATCTATCCATCCTCCAGGCTCGTTGATATTGATTTCTTCGAAAGTTGCAGTATGTAACCCTGTGACCAGATTTAACACAGAAGAGACATCCATTCTTCTTTTTAAGTACCTGTTTCGGTCACTGAAGCAGCAGCTGTTGTGATGAGAGGCACTTCTTGATTTTCAACGACAATTTTACCAGAAGCTGCTTCCTTCACAAATTTGATCCCATTAGTTGTACCAGTTGTTTGCGAACTATGACGTTGATAGCCTAGACCCAAACAGATCTTGGGAGATTGTCCTAGTGTGAGGATGTGATCCAGAGTGTCTGAACCAGTATTGAGCATCCTTAGCTTCTTGTAATTCTCACTGAGTTCTCTTTGTAGCAGTCGGCTTTTTTCAAGTTCCTCACTCAGCATCTGTTTGGTTTGATCATATCTGATTTCCAAGTTCTTCAAACTGTAAGCCTGATCCGAGATGGTTTTTTCCAGAGTAGGTACATCGTCTTTCTTCTCATTGTTAGATGAACCAGTATTAGATTTTCATTGATTTGGGTTGTTCCAATTCCAGAATGTTGACTTGAGCCTTCAACATTGCTCTGTCTTTGATAAGCTGAAGATTTTCAATACTGAGTTCCGTAAACTTGTCGAACAGACTTCGATATTCTGTCTTGAGGTCCATGGTGTCTTTGTTTTGATCATGTTCTGAGTCAGAGTCAGATTCCGAGCTTGAAAGTATTTCCTGTGTGTCCTCCTTTCCAACTAAGGCAACAAAGTTCAGCATGAGCTCCTCATCGTCATTGTCACTATCATATTCTGTGTCACTGAAGGCAAACAAGTGATTTATCCTTCTTCAGGTTGTTGGGACATTCACTTCTTGTGTGACCAAAACCCTTGCATTCCAATACACTTTAGCTCTTTTCTCTTTGTCAATGGGCATTCATTACGGTAGTGTCCAATCCTTCACATTCATGGCATTGTAGCTCCTTCTTTCGAGTTCCTCTTCCAGAATCATTCCTGCCTTGCTGATTTGATGGTCGATCATTTTCTCTGTTTTGATAACGGTTCATGGTTCTGTTCTGACCCTTCTCAACTCTTTTGATCATTTTGTTGAAGTTCCTAGCCATAAGACTCATGTTATCTTCAATCCGTTTGACACGATCATCCTCCTTTGTTTCAGCTGCGAATGCTATTCCCTTATTGTCCTTTAGGTAGTTCTTCCACTCTTTCTAATTCATGAACTTTGAGGATTCCAGAGAGCTGATCAAACTTCATCTCATCCGTGTTTGCAGCAATTTTGAGTACAGCCTTATATGCTTCAAATCGAGAGGGTAGACACCGTAACAACTTCTTAACTAATTTTTTTCATTGTATTTCTTACCAAGTACAGAAGCTTCATTGGCGATAGAGCTTATTTTGGATATGAAGCTTCCAATAGATTCATCATCCTCCATTCGTAAGTTTTCAAATCTTGATGCTAGATGATCCAACCTTGTTCGTCTCACACTTGTATTACCTTCGAAATGATTGATCAGAGTATCCCATGCTTCCTTAGCCGATTCACACCCTTGTATAAGCTTGAACTGATCAAGATCGACAGCAGAAAAAATTGTGGTGAGAGCCTTGGAGTTAAACTTAGAAGATGCTTTATCAGAGTCAGTCCACCTCTCCTTGGGTTTAAGGAGCAACTGTCTTATCTTCCATAATCATGGTAGGTGCCTGTCCATCCTTGTTCAACAGCAGTCCAAGCATCCTCGTCTATTCCTCGATAATATGGCGCATCCTAGCTTTCCAGTGACCAAAGTTACTTTCATCCAGCATGATAGGTTTTTGCAACGCCACGAGCTCCTTCATGGTTTCCATGATAGTCGCAGGATCTCAACCTGTAAGTAGACTTGCGGTCTACAGAGGTGACCTGCTCTGATACCAAATGAAAGATCTAATAGGAACCAATAACAGGAACTCAGAGATATCCAAGAAAAGAAAACTTGTATATTAAGAATTTCTTAAACAATCTCCCTAGATCTGTTTAATCCGATTTACTCAATGTCACACTTGACTAGAGACGGACCAATTCTTAATCTACCAAAACCCCTTTTATGGTGAACTTTCAGTTGCTTAACACAAAACAATCTTGGTCTAGAACACTCTAGAACCAACGATCTCTCACACAAAAACCCTGAAGATTCCAACGCCTCCTCACATCTATATATACTCCACTTTGTATATCTTGTGATGGGCAAGAATCTTCACAGAATCTTCTCGTTTGCCGCCTAGCAGATACTCCTAGATTCGTGGATCTCTTATCTTCAACAACCAGCTTCTTCTAAGCTTATCCACCATGTGTCACACACATCCCCTCGTGTGTGACACGTAAGACACAAATCCGAATTCCACTTAGTTACTCATCTATGTGTAACCCACATCTCTACTTGTGTTACACCGTAGCAAACGCTCAATCCTTTCAAGCTTTCAAATGTAAGTAAATTTGAATAAATTTACTGACCTAAATGAATATTTCATTTATAATATCTAAAGAATTTTTGTTATATACATATCAATTTAATATTTGTTCTCGGTGTGTTATAAAATGTTTAAGTATGTCTTAAATTGTGGATTGCGTCTTTAACATATGTCATATGATCATAAGATTGTTAGTTGCTGTATTTAGAAACTCCAGTTATGTGCCTTGCAGGAACAACTGGGAGAAAGCTGGGCGCTAGCTTGCAAACTGACTTGGGAATTGATACTGCAGTGGAGATGCGAGCAGTATGGTCGTAGTTTGCTGCAGCGCTAGGAGATAGAATTTTAGGTTTAGAAAATTTAGATGTAGGTTTAATTTTTATTTTAAAATTTAGTTTTGGTTGGTTTAGTTTGATATACCGGTCATAAATATGTAATCAATTTCGATATACAAAAAAATTCAAATATTTTTATTTTAATCTTTAATTTTTTCTTTTTTTATTAATGCTATAAAAGTAATTATTATCTGCCATTATAAGTTATATAATTGCACAACTAAAAAACGCTATTGCAAGAATTAATTAACATAGCCCAAATTGCTTTATAAAATGTTAGAGTAAATGTGATTTGCAATGTGTATATGATGCAGAAGATGATAGAACCGTAATATATAAACTACGGAGAACTGAATATTGTAAAAATTAAAATAATAATATTATACCAAATAATAAGAAAAGGATGATACAATCGCAGAGTCGAGATATTATCTCTTTCCTTAACTCAAAATACGTCCCGTAGTGCGACGGTTCTGTAACGTAATGAGTCCCAGGATACAACTGCAAAAATCTTCTGATCTGCGTCACTCTATCAGAAGCCTGGCGAAACTTGTTTTGTGTATACTCTCAGACTCGAAAAAAATAATCAAAATAAAAAAATAAATTGTGAAGGATTGTTTTTGCTCTGTCTCTGTCTCCATGAGTTATCACAAGGACTCCTATTTAACATGAAAATGAGGCAGCACCTTGTGTAATAATGGAGTCAACAAACGTACAGATTTCATTCAATTTGTAATCATGGAAATTTTAATTACCATGTTACCATCGTACGTTTTTCAAATCAAAGCCATAAAGATTATTTGACTAAGTCATCAAATACATCAATATACTTTATTAGGTTCATATTTTTATATTTAAATAAATTTAAAAATATTCTTACCTAAATATCCAAAGTGAAATATTTGCTAAATTTCATATTTAGTAAATATAAGCTTTATAAGCTTTTCAAATCATTCACTTTGGAACTCCATTTCTCATTCAAAATAACTCCGATTTTGACAAACAAATAGACTGTCTCATAGTGCTCATGGTGACGATTCCATCGTGCCCAAATCCATGTCTTTTTGACAGACGTCTCCGTCAAAAAACCCATCGGAAAAATGGTCCACACCAATTTGTCCAAAAACGAGTTCCAACAATCCCCCACATGAATAGAAATGACTCTAGACACATGACTCAAGAAAAAAAAAAACTTTTTGAGAGTACGAGCGAAAAATTCACTGCATGATGAGTTGGTAGCATTTTTCAGCCTTGAACCAGTCATTGTTAATAACTATCGGATTTACTTGAACAGGAGGTGAACATGATGTCTTGAACCCCCCAGAGTTTGGTGTAAACCGAGACAATAGCTACAACACAGCTTCATTCTCTCACAAAACAAATTTCTCTATTGTGTTCATTTTGGCCGTGAACATTCCTGGTTAATCATGAGTGAACTTGGAGAATATAGACTTTCCTTCATTCTCCTAGAAACGGCTCCATTTCACACTCACAAGGTGATTTGCCATTAGTTTGTTTAGAGGAGTATCATGTACTACTCCATTCATATCTCAAAACTATGGACAAAATCATTAAAAGCAAATGCTTATCCTCTATTCCTTACATGTAACACTGTTTAATCATCCTAGGAACTGAGTATAGACCGAAGTCTGACAGTGCTTTGGGCAGATTTAGTTTGACTTAGTTGTCTCCTTGAACCTATTTCTTGGGATCTCCAGTCATTTAGGTAGAGTTACCGCCAAACCTCATCTTAATTCATAGGCTTTAAACCCATTCCTCTTGATGATTTAACAACTTGATCTCGTGACAAACCTTTAGTAAATGGATCCGCAAAGTTTTCATTTGTTCATATGTAATCAATCGTAATTACACCAGTTGAGATCAAATGTCTAATGGTTTTATGACGTCTTCTTATATGACGAGATTTACCATTATACAAATTGCTCAGTGCCCGGCCTATTGCCGCTTGACTATCACAATGTATACGTAATGCCGACACTGGTTTATCCCACATAGGAATATCTTCCAAAAATTTCGAAGCCACTCTGCTTTTTCTGCATCTTTATCTAAAGCTATGAACTCAGATTCCATGGTTGATCTGGCTATGAGAGTTTGTTCGGAAGACTTCCAAGAAACTGCAGCACCACCAAGTGTAAAGACATATCCACTCGTGGATTTAGAGTTTTTGGAGTCGGAAATCCAGTTGGCATCACTGTATCCTTCCAGAACTGCAGGTTCTTTACCATAGTTTAGCCCATAATTTTTAGTATGACGTACATAGTCCAATACTCTTGTTATGGCTTTCCAGTGGTTATGTCCTGGATTACTCGTGTAGCGGCTCAGTACATTGACTGCATGTGCTAAATCAGGTCTAGTACAATTTGTCAAGTACATCAAGCTTCCGATGACACGCGCATACTCTGACTGTAACACTGCTTCACCTGAATTTTTCGTCAAGTGAAAACTAGGGTCTACAGGAGTTTTTGCCTTTCCTTTCGAGTAGGATTTAAACCTCTCAAGTATCTTTTCAGCATAATGAGTCTGAGATAAGATGATTCCTTCAGAATTACGAAAGATCTTAATCCCTAGGATAACATCAGCTAGTCCCATATCTTTCATTTCAAACTTGCTCCTTAGTATGTTCTTTGTTTGAGTGACCATGTCTTTATTACTACCAATAATGAGCATGTCATCAACATACAAGCCAAGCAAAACGTATCCAAGTGGTGTACTTTTGAAGTATATGCACTTGTCACATTCATTAATGCTGAAACCATTTGACATCATAACATTGTCAAATTTTTCATGCCATTGTTTTGGAGCTTGCTTAAGTCCATACAAAGACTTCACAAGTCTACAAACTTTATGTTCTTGTCCTGGGACAATTAACCCTTCAGGTTGTTTCATATAAATCTCCTCTTCTAAATCACCATTTAGAAAGGCAGTTTTTACATCCATCTGATGGATTTCTAGATTTCTCAATGCTGCAATTGCTATCAGCATTCTGATCGAAGTTATTCTCGTTACCGGAGAATAGGTGTCAAAGAAATCTAAGCCTTCTTTTTGGCGAAAACCTTGCACCACAAGTCTACACTTGTACTTATCAATTGACCCATCAATATTCAACTTTCTTTTGCAAATCCATTTACACCCCAGGGCTTTAAACCCTTGTGGCAAATCGGTTAAATACCAAGTATGATTTTGCATAATAGAATCGATTTCACTATTGAAGGCTTCTTTCCAAAAATCAGCGTCTGGTGTAGACATAGCTTCAGCGAAACTTCTTGGTTCATTCTCCAGAAGAAAGACCATAAAGAAATCTTCACCATAAGATTTTTCCTTACGTGCTCTTTTGCTACGTCTAGGTTCATCTTCAAATAGTTCTGCATCATCAAACGATGTGCCAGAAGTACTCGCCTCATGTCCAGAGGTGTTTGCATCTCTTTCTTCATGAGTTCGTTTTAGATTCTCTCTATTCTTACACGGAAACACGTGTTCGAAGAAAGATGCATTCCTTGATTCCATAATTGTATTAACATGAACATCTGGTACATCTGACTTATGAACCAAAAATCGATAAGCACCACTATTATGGGCATATCCGATGAAAATACAATCTACTGTTTTAGGTCCAATTGAAACCTTCTTCGGAGGTGGTACTGCGACTTTTGCAAGGCACCCCCACACTTTCAAGCATTTGTACGAAGGTACAACACCTTTCCAAAGTTCATATGGTGTTTTACCAGTGACTTTGTGCGGTATTTTGTTGAGGATATAATTTGTGGTAAGCAATGCTTCCCCCCACATGTTCTGGGCTAACCCAGATTCCTGCAACATCGCATTCATCATCTCTTTAAGAGTTCGGTTTTTCCGCTCCGCAACTCCGTTAGATTCAGGTGAATAGGGAGCGGTTGTTTGATGAATGATGCCATGCTCTTTACAGAACACATCAAATGGTCCATCATACTCGCCTCCTCTATCACTTCGAACTATCTTTATAGTTCTATCAAGTTGGTTTTCAACCTCGAGTTTATACTCTTTGAATTTTTCCAAGGCTTCATCTTTGCTTCTTAGCAAATAGACATAGCAATATTTTGTACAATCATCTATGAAAGTCACAAAATATTTTTTCCCACCTCTAGTTTGAACAAATTTTAAATCACACAAATCTGTAAGAATTAAACCAAGAGGTTCAGTTGTTCTCTCAACATGATGGAATGGAGTTTTTGTGAGTTTTGCTTGTACGCATACTTCACATTTCTCTTTGCTCAATTTGCATTTTGGAATTAGGTTTAAATTAATTAATCTTTGCACAGATTTATAATTTACATGACCTAATCGTTCATGCCAAACCTTGAACGGTTCAACCAAATAAGCAATTGGTTCATTTGTGGATAAAACTGTCTTAATACACATTTTGACCAGTCCATCCTGAACATATCCCTTGGCTAAAAAATATCATTCTTTTTTAGCACAAGTTTATCAGACTCGAAATTTACTACAAATCCAGCTTTGCTTAATAGCGAACCAGAAATAAGATTCTTTCGCATATCTGGAACATGTTTAACATTTTTGAGAGTAATCTCTTGTCCAAAAGTTAGCGCAAGTTTCACTTCGCCACAACCTTCAATAATAGACGAGCCGGTGTTACTCATAAACAACCTCTCCTCAACATTGCATTTTTGATAGGTACTAAACATATCCTTATCAATGCATATGTGAGTGGTGGCACCTGTGTCATACCACCAGTCTTTTAAATTATCCTCAATTTTATTGACTTCTGTGACCATAGCACAAGTGTCATTTTCAATTAAGTTGCCATAAAGCCTCTTTTTGTCAAGCTTGTTACTTTTGTAAGTTATAAGCATTGACGGAATCTGAATGCTCTTTTCAGCAGACATCTCAGTTCCCATAGCAAATGAAATCATAAATGGCAGACCACTCTCAAACTGAATTTGAAGGCGTCGACTCATTTAACCCATTGCCGATCACATTACCAAATCCATTAAAGATTGATATATTTGTGTTGTAAGACATATTTGAATTTTGAATCTGCTCACAAAATCCAAAAAATAATAATAATATTAGTATAAATATACAATACTAAACACAAATAACTTTTAAATAAATAAGAATCTAGAATAATAAATTCTCAAACTTTAACGGGTACCACCAAATTTACCTCAATATCAAATCAAATATATTCTTAAATCAACCGCAATGACACAAAATATTAATTGGTCAAATGATAAAATAATTCTATGACTTTTTCTAATAACACCAATTACCAGCTGGTCAAACGATGAAAAAAAATTACTTACTTTACCACTAGCAACGATTTGATAATAACAAAGAAATGTTTGATTGCTAGAGACAACTTCGTATCACCACTATCACCACTATCACTTTGCTGAATAAACAAATCGGAGGAAAGATTGATGCGAATGATTGAAAACAAATATTAATATTAAGATGATGCGAGATTAATTTCAGATGATTTACTTAAATATTAAGCAAAAAACAATCAACCGGTTTACCAAGATTAAAGCAAAACTAACGCAGGTAACACAAAACAATTAACTTTGATGCAGTTTACCACAAAGGATGATTAAAGCTGATCCACCAATAAAATCACGAAACACAGGTCACGGATTTGCCGGAAAAAAAAATCATTAAAATTAGATTAGAAATTCCTGCCAAAAATAAAAAGGTAAGCGTAAAGATTAAAAATTTAACGCTGACACCGAGAATTATTGGAGTTGATCCAATTCCAACATCTTTTTCAAAATTATCGAAACCTGTTCTTATAAAAAAAAACACTTTTACAATAATCAGTCCGGTTAGTGCAATGCAATAAACGGATATTTTGAGTTAAGACTGATAGAACCGTAATATATAAACTACGGAGAACTGAATATTGTAAAAAATTAAAATAATAATATTATACCAAATAATAAGAAAAGGATGATACAATCGCAGAGTCGAGATATTATCTCTTTCCTTAACTCAAAATACGTCCCGTAGTGCGACGGTTCTGTAACGTAATGAGTCCCAGGATACAACTGCAAAAATCTTCTGATCTGCGTCACTCTATCAGAAGCCTGGCGAAACTTGTTTTGTGTATACTCTCAGACTCGAAAAAAATAATCAAAAGAAAAAAATAAATTGTGAAGGATTGTTTTTTGCTCTGTCTGTCTCATGAATTATCACAAGGACTCCTATTTAACATGGAAAATGAGGCAGCACCTTGTGTAATAATGGAGTCAACAAACGTACAGATTTCATTCAATTGTAATCATGGAAATTTTAATTACCATGTTACCATCGTACGTTTTCCAAATCAAAGCCATAAAGATTATTTGACCAAGTCATCAAATACATCAATATACTTTATTAGGTTCATATTTTTATATTTAAATAAATTTAAAAATATTCTTACCTAAATATCCAAAGTGAAATATTTGCTAAATTTCATATTTAGTAAATATAAGCTTTATAAGCTTTTCAAATCATTCACTTTGGAACTCCATTTCTCATTCAAAATAACTCCGATTTTGACAAACAAATAGACTGTCTCATAGTGCTCATGGTGACGATTCCATCGTGCCCAAATCCATGTCTTTTTGACAGACGTCTCCGTCAAAAAACCCATCGGAAAAATGGTCCACACCAATTTGTCAAAAACGAGTTCCAACAGAAGATGCAAAGCATTTGTGATCCGGAGTTCCACGAGTTCAATTCTCCCAACTTTGGGATGAGTAAGAGGAGGAGAAGAACATGTGACTTCCCCACTCGGCGAGCTTCGACAAACTCCACAAAGCGTGTTCTATAGATGGAAACCATTTCACTATACAGTCTGCAGTTGACAGTCTATCTCGCATTGCGTGTCATGTTATAAATGCAAAAGTTGGTGTGGCCAGTGAAAACCATACGCTATTAGCCCATTCACACCCTGGTCTTAAACGTCATGATGAGATTCCATATATATGTGCCTTAGAATCAGCCTTTCTATCCTGTTTCCCCTCCTCCATGATTAATGTTTTCGTCCCTCATATTATCTTTCCCATTTAGTAACATAATTTCCTTTTCAACTTTATTTAGAGAATCAAAACCAAAGGTTTCTTCTAGGGAAGGATCTGGGAACAAACCCAATGAAAACTATATAGTGTCGATCGATACTATAGAGTGTCAATCGATATTACTTTTAGACAAGCATTATCGTTCGGTTCGATTTGTTCAATAAATAATCTAAACCATATCTCATATGCGCTTAAGACCTAGCTCAACATGATTTAGTTCAGTTAATTGAACATGCTCTCGCGTGTTCCAACTATCCTATGATCAAGTTTCTAGTTAATAACTCTACAAACAAGCAATAAGAACAATCATGTAAAGATTAAAAAGATTGCCCTAGTAATTCTAAATCAAATATTCATCAAAACCTTAGAAAATCCCTAAATCTAACAGAAGATGAACTCATACATGAATAGAGAAAACATAATCAAACAAAGAAAATATATCATATAATAATTCAAAACAGAGACTCTGAAGGTGGTCCACTCTTCTCCCAAACCTAAAGAAATCCTAAAAAAGGGGTAGCCGTTAACAATGGCTTAGAAAACATATGTATAGGGTTATGACATGTTTTAGGATCTTCTGTAAATATGAGAAATTTGGGCCAAATTTACAATTCTTGAAACTTTATTAAAATCATTCGGTTTGCTGATTTGGAGGATTGTTGATCGACACCAAGGTTGTCTTGGTCGACACTAATTGATTCTTGACAGCTTTCTCTCATGCGTCAGATGGACCACACTTCATAAAACTAGCATAACTTTCGATCTAGGATCATAATTGATCTCAAACATGTGGCATTGGAAAACTGACTCAAATCTCTATCATGTGCCAAAATATGACCTCAATCACACTGTGAGAAGTCCTCCTTTCATTGCTAAAATTATGACGCATCTGCGTAGTTCTGCATCTCAAATAGCTTCAGGATCTCCAAAGTAGCACTAAACATACGTGAACCTGAAAAGAATCTAAAACAACTTCAAAACTAGATTAATAGACTATAAATAGGACTTATACCAATGTATAAATATGGTAAGAATTATGGTATATCAACTCCCGTAGACTTATCCTTTGATTGCCCTCAAGCAAAACATATAATCTACCAATGGAAGATGGTTTGAAACGCATGGACTCACCATCTCTTTAGAACACCACGATCACCTCTGCAACGTTTCAAGCCACACCAATTAGTCTTACCTTAAAGGCACTTCCATGTACTTAGCCTTAGCTTAGCAACCTCACCATCCAGCCCACCGCTTACTAGACACCATCTGACATACCCCTCTACTGGCCTCATTTCTGCCAATAAATGTGTAGATTTTATCTTGGGATTATTGATCATTGAACACATGGATTTTTACCCCAACAAGTATATGTATACACATGTAGTCTTCTCTGATCCATTTGGTCTCTCTTCTCTCATCTCTGAATCTTTTTCTCTTTTTTTTTCATTTTTCTTTTTGTTTATTCTCATATTTTTTCAGCTCTTCAAAGTGTAGGCAAATAATGGTGTTATAAGAAATTTTCCTACCCCTCGCTTCCAGCTTTGTGTGATCATCCCTTCGAATTAAAATAGTGAGGTCATATGAAGTTTTTCTACCCCTCTGCATCTCAGGAAATCATCTTAATCTTTTCTTTCTCTTTCTAGATGCCGAAAAGAGGAGAGAGGGGACCAGAAACACACAGACTTTTACCTTCCAGACCTAAAGAAGGATTTCAATCCAGTGTATTCCAAGCCCCCAAAACAAGCGACTGATGTATATTTAAGTTGGAATTCAACTTTGGTTCCTTCAGACATTCTCAGAAAGCGTGGATGTTACTGGAAGGTCGATCAACTTTGGTGTTTTTATTCAGTACACCTTGCAGTCAGTACAAAGAATGGTGCTAGAGAGTGGTTAGACAGTTTGTTCCAAGAAAAAATTCATCATCTCCAATTGAGTTTGTTTTGAATCAATAAAATAACTCAACTGACACTCAAAACAAAACACAATGTCAAAACTACCACCCCCAGACTTAAAAAAAATGATCCAGTTTTATAAAGTCTGAGACTGGCGAAATCAATCAATAACAATTGTAAATTTTAACAAGAAAAATCGAGTTATACCTGCCGTTTGTGATGAGTGTCGATTGCTATTGATCAGGTGTTGTTTGATGCTCATGTGAAGTGGTATCGGCCGACATTGGCCAGTCGTCAGTCGATGCTAGTCCTCGATTCGTGTCCCTCAGGTATTTTTTATTTTGAAAGATAAACTGAAATAAAACAAATACGAAAATTAGTAAAAACAGAATTTAAACTAAAATTAAAACTTACTAATGGGTTGCTTCCCATTCAACGCTCTTTAGATTGATGTTTTAGATTTTTGATTCAGTTTGAATGAGATTGGGAACTTGCTAGAAGACAATTCACAATGTCCAATAACTTCAACTCCAATACACTGCCCATGAAAGCTTTCATAAAAGCTTCTCCGTTGTCTATCATCTCGAAGTGAAGGACGCTCTAACATTAACAAAAGGTTGTCAGAAACCTCTGCTTCTCACTATGTACTCTATAAAATCATCTCAGAAGCCCTGAGGAAACTGAGGACTGCCCTTGATCATTTTGCTCTTCTTTTTTTCCTTTTCCTATTTCCCCTAGAATTAGGCATTTCTGTTCATGTGTGCTGTGATATTAAAGTGGTCTCGACACCGAGGTGGTGTCATTACACCAGTATTGAGTGGACATTCTTCACATCACTTGAGTTTTCCTAAGGAGACACTATATCAGCTGAAATGACTTCAGAGACACCAATCCAGGAAGGTAGATGTCGACTTCTGTTTTCTACTACAACTTCGTAGTAGACATTCTTATCAATTTTGTGTGAAGACACTTTTTTCTCAACCATGTCAACTACTGCACCTGCTATAACCATGAAAGCTCTTCCCATAATGATAGGTAGATGTGAATTTTCCAATTCCAACACTTGAAAGTCCTCATGTACAATGCAGTTCCCAATTCTAACTCCTATATCTTTGAAAACACCTTGTGGAATTTTGGTGGAGTAGTCTACAAAAGTTAGTGCGATCTTATAAGCTTCTATAACAAGATCTAATTTCTCAGTGATGTCTTTAGACATAATGCTAACTGAAGATCCAGTATCGCAAAGGGCATCAAAAATTTCAACACCTAAAATAGTGCAAGGGTCTGTGAGCCTTGCTAATTTATTGACCTTAGGATGCGCTTTTCTAAATTCATCAAACAACGCCTTAACCTCTAGCTCAGTTTCTCTGGAGCTCATGAAGTATTAATTAAACGATGGCCTTCATAAGCATCTTCAAAGAAGACATCTTTAGGTATTTTATTCACTCGTCTGAGGAAACCAACAAGTTCTAGCGCATTAATGGTCCTTTCAAATTCTTTGGTACCTTAGGATATGAGACTTTTGGCTGGTAAACCCTCTCCTCAACTAATTTTGGGGTTTCTAAAGGTGTAGCGTCCGAATGAGTAGGGTGTCGACTAACACTAGATGAGTGGCGATCGACAGTGGTTTTGTGTGTCGGGTTTGAATGAAGGGACTTGATTTTTCAGTGTTCCCAGAGGGTGTCGATCGACACTAGTGTGTGCCGATCGACAATCGAGCTCTCAACCAGAAAGTCGTCTTCTTTCAAGTCGCCAGTCTTGTAAAACCCATTCATCATTCTCAAAAATCACATCATTGTCAAAGTGCTTCCGACTTGTTATTGCCTCTCAATAGCCTCATTATTTTGTTGAACCTGAATATCCAACTTCTTGAAATGAGTGCTCAAGGCTTCAAACTTTCCATTCAGCTCAGAGTAGTATGAATCCAATTTTTTGACATGAGTGTTCAAAGCTTCAATTTTGCCACTCATCTCAATATGGACAGAATCCAATTTTTCTTTGAAGTCTATGTTCATCTTCCGCACCCCCTCTAGGATTAGTTCCAGCTTAGTGATATCACTCAAATTACCCTAAGGAGTGACTTTTACTCTCTCAAATAATAGGTTCAGTTTTAGTACTTAAGGATCGAATCCACAAGGAGCGTGTGCACACAATAGACTATAGAATTCTCAGCTAGGCTAGGCAAACAATTTATTAGGAAGTCAATAAAGTATGATTGATTGGTTGTTGTAAACAATAATGCGAAATAGCTAGACTTAGGATTTTAGGCAAGTGGATTATAGAGGATAGAATCTAAGGGTATCAATCCTAGAACTCGATATCTAATGTAAAAGATGACCAGCTCTCGCTGCGAGTCTAATCTATTGACTAAGTCCGATGTCTCAACTCTCGCTTGTTGACACAGAATGACCATCGATCGATGGCAATGATCTTGCGTCAATCGATGGTCTCTCGAGTCAAGCATTAAGACCTAATCGATATGTTCACTAGGTTCCTTCGATCAACTCTTGTTTTTTTCTAATAACCTAGCTCAATAGAATTATATCAGGTAATAGACCATGCTCTCGCGTGCGCCTAATTATCCTATGATCAGGTTTCTAGTTAATTACTCTAGAAGCAAAAAATAAGAACAATTCTAATGATAGATATAATAATCACCCTAGGAATTCTATTATTTGGCTAATCCATCAAAACCCTAGAAAACCTAAACCTAGTAGATGGATCTACTCAGACATGATCTTTGTCACAAAAATGATAGATGAAATATATATAGAAAAGAAATCAAATAAAGAACGAAAGGAGTTCCAGGAGGAACTTTGAAGGAGTTCCTCCCTTCTCTCCTAACCTTAGAACAATAGATAGAATAAATTTTAGCCGTCAACAATGGCTTAGAAAATAATATAAAATTAGGTCTAAACTCATCTAGGGGTATTTTGGTAATTTGTGGTGGCTTCTGGGCTTAAGTCGGTCTTGAAACAAGTCGGTCCTATCTTCTGGGATCACCGTCAATCGACACTATGTCTGCGCCATCAATCGACATTCATTCACCTTCTCGATAGCTTCCTCTCGCGAGGCAGATAGACCACTCTCTAGTAAATTGATCATAACTTTGGCTTTAGGATCTTGGTTGACCTCAAACCGGTGGCATTGGAAAGATAACTCAAATCTATATCTTGTGTAAAAATATCACCTCAATATCATCGTGGGAAGGTCTTAATGTATCACTAAACATTTGACGCGTCTACGCAGTTTTGCATCTCTAAAAGTTCCAAAATCATCAAAGTTCTCAAGAACGTACTTGAACCTGCAAATACTCTAAAGCATACTCCAAACATATATAATAGACTATAAATAGGGCTGATAGCATGGCACAATAGTGGTAAATATCAGGCCCTATCAACTCTCCCAGACTTAACCTTTTGCTTGTCCTTCAAGCGAAACAAGGGTAAACATGTGAAAGAGGTTTGAAAACACGGGACTCACAATATCTCTAACTTATCCTTCTCACCTCTACTATATTGCAACCACATCAAATAAGTGTCAATCTCAGAGGAACTTTATATACCTATCCTAGTATAGCAACCAAATCCATTCTACCAATAACTTAGCGAATACTAGTCTGACTCACCCTCTACTAACCTCATTTCTTTTGCATAAAATAAAAGTGTAGGCTTTACCTTGGAGTATCGATCAAAGAACACATGGACTCTTTACTACTGCAAGTATCTGATCATACATGTAGTTTTCTCTGATCCCTTTCTTCCCTCTTTTCTCTCTTCTCTGAATCTTTTTGGATCTCAAACTTAATGAACAATGATGTGATACAGTCCATCTTCCATCTTATTTTGCATTTTTCTTTTTTTTTTATTTTTTTGGGGCAAGTTGTAAGGCGAATAGTGGGTCATCGTAATGTACCTACCCTCGCTTCCAACAATGTCCGTGATCATTCCTTTGAATTAGAATAGTGGGTCATCGGTAATGTACCTACCCCTCTGCATCTAGGGAAATCATCTCAATCTTTTTCTTTTAGTAGATGGCCGAAGAGAGAGAGAAGGGAATCAGAGGTGACAATGACTTTACCTAACAGACTTGCAGAAGGAATCTCGATCCAGTGTATACCAAGCCCCAAAGCAAGCAATTTAGGTCAGTATTAGGTTGGAGGTCAGCTTCGCGTTCCTTCAAACTTTCTAAGCAAGTGTAGTCTAATGGCATGATGATCCACTTTGGTATCTCTAGTACTCTCTGCAATCAACAAGTCTAAGAATGGTGCTATAGTGTGGTTAGTGAACAAGTAAAAATATTAATATGATCATAATCCCCTTCTTGACTCTATAAAAACTTTTAATAAAAAATCATAGATAATAAAACTCAAAACATAACACAATATCAGTAAACCTCCCCTAGACTTAAACAACACTGTCCCCAGTGTTATACAGTCTAAGATGGTGAACAAATAAACCTATAAAGACAAATTTAACAAGGAAAAACGGTATACCTGCTCGCTGATGGTGACCATCGATCGACACAGTTAAGTGGCGATCGATCGATACTCGGGGTTGCTCTATGTCGATCGACAATGATCAAGTGTCAGTCGATGCTCTGTGCAAACTATCTTCCTCGAATCTCTTTTTTTTGAAAACCTGTAATAATAAAATAAAATCTAGAAATTAGACTAATATAATTAAAACTAATTGAAAAACTTACTAAAACAGTGGGTTGTCTCCCACTCAGCGCTTGTTTATAGTCTTTATCTTGACTTTTGGGGAAGTTCTGATGAGATTGGGGACTTGCTCCAAAACAATTCCCAATGTCCACTCTCTTCAGCTTCATCACCCTTTTTGTGAAAGCCTCCATAGACTCTTCTCCTTTGTTTATCATATCAGCAATAAAGAGTGCTCGAAGCTTTGAAAATGGCTGCGAGAAGCATCTGCTGCGCACTTTATACTTCCTGACACCATCTGAGAAGTGGGGAATTAATGATAACTGAGGACCGTCGTTGGTCCTTTTCCTCTTCTTCCAATTCCTCTACTTCTTTCCCCTTGATTTGTCTCATCTCGTGGTGCCTCCATCAAAAAGATTTCGACACAGTTCAAACTTTTTCTACTCTTATATGCGATGGGTGTCGATCGACGCTCTAGTGTTGTGGTCGATCAATGCTCCAATGGTGGTGTCGTTTGATACTGCAGTTCTGGTGTCAATCGATACTGCTTCTGCTAGGTCTTTGTCGACGTCACTTCTATATCTCAACCCTCTCTAAGAAGCTACCGCATACATTTGATCATCAAATACCACACTGTAGGAACCCGGATGCACACTTTTATCTGGTGGAATAGGAAATTTGACCTCTAAAACAGCAAAGGGAACCACAAAATTCACAGAGTAATGTACCCTCTTCACCCTTTTTCGAAAACTAGCAGCTTTTTCTGTGCAGATGGGTGGTCGTAGATGTTCTGGGACAGCAAGGTGTGAGGTCTCAGACTCGCGCATACTCTTCCCAACTGGTTCTGGTTCTGGTTCAATCACGTAATATGGTTCGTCCAGCCATGGGTGTCGATCAATATCATCAAATGGGTGTCGATCGATGAAGTTGGGTGGATGTCGATCGATGCTCTCCGGTGGGTGTCGATCGATGCCAGCTTTTGGTGAAGTTTCCAGATCTCTTCTCAAAGTGTGCTGATCGTCATTAAGCTTCTGCTCTGAGTCCTGACCCAAATCTTTAGGTTGTGCTTCATCCAGTTTCTTCACGAATACCTCTAACTCCAAGAATGGTTTCGATTGACAACAAGGGTTAGTTGATCGATGTTGAGGTCTTAACGTCGGTTGACGTTGAAGTATGTCGATCGATGCTGAAGTCGGATCACTAATATCGGCTTCTTCTACTCAGCTCAGCTCTCCATATCATCTTCTTCTTCTTTCTCTACCATATATCTCAGCATAGATTCCATCTCGATCTCCATATTTGCTTCAGTATCATAGAGAAAGTTGGTGAGGAAGGCGTTCGTGATGTCATTCCAGGTAGTGAGAGATCCTGGTGGCAACCTCTTGAACCAACATGCTTGCTTCTCCAGCAAGAGAGTATGGGAATAGTTTACAGAAGTAGTAATCTTCAAAGACTCCATTGCACTTAATGGTCGACACTAAATCATCGAATGATTCAAGGTGGTTACTGGACATTCATGAGGAAGTCCATGAAAAGGATGCTGACCCACAAGAGAGATATATGTAGGATTCAACTCAAAGACATTCCTTTGTGGTGCAGAACGACGCATCGTAGACCTTTTGGCGTAGAAATCCTCAGGCATGTTGTAGTCTCTAAGTGTCTTTTGTAGTTCAATCCCAAAATACACAGTAACAGTAGTAGCATCAGGATTGCAGTCCCCTGTGCATGAATCAATTTCCCTGCACTGTTGCGCGCACGACCTCTTTCGTCCTGTAAGATGCCATTCTTGTCAACACTCAGTATGACTACTTTGGCCTTCTCTATTTTATCGCAAGTAATGTCGATCGACGAAGAGTGGTTGGTGCTGATCGACAGTGAGGTGATTGTGTTGATCGATGGAGAGTTGTTGGTGTCGATCTGCTGCTTGGGTAATGTCGTTCGATACTTGATGAGCAGTGTCATTTGATACTTGGACTTCTACGCTATTGATCGCTGGTTGGAGGGTGTCGACTACCCTCGTAGACTTATGGATCACGCGTGTTAAATCCAGTGGCTCTACTAGTAAGAGTCTTATCCCCTTGTTACTTGTGGTACTCATATGTATGTACTTGAAACACAAGAAGAAAAAATCATCAGTAACGATGAACAATAATAAAAACCTAGACTAAACCTATTATCAAGTCTAATGGCGAATCCTCGCTCCCGAGAACGGCGCCAAATTTGATATCACTCAAATTAACCTAAGTAGTGACTTTTTACTCTCTCAAATAAGAGGTTCAATTGTAGTACTTAGGGATTGAATGCACAGGGAGCGTCGGCACACAATAGACTATAGAATTTTCAGTTAAGGTAGGCAAAAAATTTTATTAGGCGGTGAATAAAGTAGCAAATTTATTGATTGGTTGTTGTAAACAATAATGCAAAATAGCTTAACTTAGGTTTTAGGCAAGTGGATTATAGAGGATAAAATCTAAGGATATTAATCCTAGAACTCGATATCTAATGTAAAAGATGACCAGCTCTCGCTTCGAGTCTAATATATTGATTAAGTCTTATGCCTCAGCTCTCGCTTGTTGACACGGAATGACCATCGATCGATGGCAATGATCTTCCGTTGATCGATGGTCTCTCGAGTCAAAAATTAAGACCTAATCGATATGTTCACTAGTTCCTTCAATCAACTCTCCGTTTGTTTCTGACAACTAGCTCGATAGAATTATATCAGGTATAGACCATGCTCTCGCGTGCAGCCTAATTATCTATGATCAGGTTTCTATTTGATTACTCTAGAAGCAAGCAATAAGCACAATTCTAATGATAGATATAATAATCACCCTAGCAATTCTATTGTTTGGATAATCCATCAAAGCCCTAGAAAACATAAACCTAGTAGATGGATCTACTTAGACATGATCTTTGTCACATAAATCATAGATGAAATAGATATAGAATAGAAATCAAATAAAGAACCAAAGGAGTTTCAGCAGGACTCTGAAGGAGTTCCTCCTTCTCTCCTAACCCTAGAACAATAGATCGAATAAAGCTTAGCGTCAACAATGGCTTTAGAAAACAATATAAATTAGGTCTAAACTCTCCATGGGTATTCTGGTAATTTGTGGTGGCTTCTGGGCTTAAATCGATCTTGAAAAAAGTCGCGACCTGTCTTCTGGGATCACTGTCGATTGACACTAAGGATGCACCGTCGATCGACATCCATTCACCTTCTCGATGCTTCCTCTAGCAAGGCAGACAAACCGCTCTCCAGTAAATCAATGATAACTTTGGCTCTAGGATCCTGATTGACCTCAAACCGGTGGATTGGAAAGCTAACTCAAATATTTTTTATGTGTGAAAATATCAGATCAATCTCACCGTGGGAAGGTCTCCATCCATAGCCTAAACATCTGACGTGTCTGCGCAATTATGCATCTCTAAAAGCTCCAGAATCACCACTGTTCTTCAGAACATACCTGACCCTGAAAATACTCTAAAGAAAACTACAAACATATATAATAAACTCTAAATAGAGCTGATAGCATGACACAATAATGGTAAATATCAGGCGCTATCACTTAGCATCCATTTCATTATTTTGAGTGGCTGTAGGATTATCAAGAATTCGTTGAGGAAGTTGCTTTTAGTGTCTTTCTAGAATGTTAGAGATTCTAGATGCAGTTGCTTGAGTCTTCTAGATGCATCCACATAGAGAGTGGGGGAAATCTTGCAGGAAATGTTGTCTTCAGATACTCCACTGATCTCTATGTCAAATACCAAATCTTCAAACATCTCAATATGATCCATCGGGTTCTCATGAGGAAGACTACATAAAGGTTTTCCAGACAAAAGAGAGATATATGCATTATGTGCCTCATAGTCATTCCTTGAGAATGCATAACAAAGAGTCGAAGACCTGTTAGTGTATAAATCATCAGTCATGTTGAAGTCTCCAAGTGTATTATGCCTAACGACCCATTTTTCTTCAGCAACAAAAATTTCATTCGGGTTTACAGTATCTTGTGCATCTAAATTCTGACCTGCTATATTACATAGGTGACCCTCTGATCATTCAAGTCACCGTTATTAGGGTATTTTGTGTACAAGCGATTCGTTCTCAGCTCTATGGAATTATAAAAGGAAAGAGACGACTCATTATGTTCATTTCTCATGCTCTAGTTATTGGTAAACTAGGATATCTCGTTTTTAGTCTACTGCCATACTGTATGGGACAGTATATATCATTATTTATTTTGATATAAGCAAGGTAGATTGATCGTACGACATGAGCTATAGTGATGACCGCATGGTTTTCCTGCTTCAGATGATGATTCCAACTTCAAAAGTTGTCTTTTCGGATTTGATCCATGTCACCATGGAAGATGATTGGATTTATAGCTGCATCCTTCAGTGGGGATTGCCTACGTACCCTTCAGTGAGGTATTAAGCCATTCATAATTCATATATTTGGAGGCACGTAGCCTAAGTAGTCGTATAGCCCAAGGGGGAACATAGACTTGTTGGCATGTGGCCTTGTATGTAGTTGATAGGAGTCATTTTGTCGGAGGCGCATGGCCATACAAGATGGTAGACTAGTCTATATGCTTCCATGAGCATGGTATTTCGATATGCTTCAGTGAGCATGGTGTTTCGATATGCTTCAGTTAGCATGGAGTATTGGTATGCTTTAGTGAGTATGGAGCGATCCTGCTGATGGGAAGGAGATCGTGGCTTGAGACAACATGTAGAGTTGTAGACGTGCTGCAGTGAGCATATATCTTGTTCTATTTGAGAGCAATCACAGAGATCAGCCTGTCATAGGCATGTCGATGAAGATAGTTTCAAGGTCAATTTTTTGCCTTGGCTACTGTGGAATAAATTTCTTATGTAGATGGATGTATTGACCTCCTTTTCTTAGGGTTAGAAACCCTCTATTTGTAGCAGAAAGTTATGCCTCTTTCTTACGATTTGAAAATATTCACTATAGTCATCGATAATTGAATATTTCCATTTATCTCCAAGACAGCCATAAATATTAGAATACTTATATTTTCCTTCAGATTTAAGGAGATTCAACCATATCTTAAGATATATAAATGTTCATATTTAGGTGGAAGTTTTTCTTTTTTACCAAGAGGCAGGAGGAAAATCTGACCCGGAATATGGAAGCCTAATATGGCCTAAAATGGGGGCCATCCATTAGAAGATGATTGAAGTGGATCGAGATGGTGCTTTGGCTTGCTGTTTGTGTAACTCTATCAAGCTCAGCTAATGGATGGGGATGGACGATATGGATTGATAGACACCACAAAGCTTTGTGAAAAGAGGCCTTGATAAGTCTAGGTGCTCAAGCTCTGCTTCTCACAACACTAAAGATCTAAACAATAGATTTGATAAAAATAGAAAAACCGCATTTCTTTCATAAAAGTTCAAAGTAGGATGATTTACAATGATAGAGAGTTGAGCTTATATAGGATCTCTTATAGGACTCTAGACAAGACCAAACGGCCATAAACAATAGAAACAAAACAAATAACTTGCAAATAAATTTAGTTTTCAATGGAGATGAACTTGGAGGAATATAGCCGTTGGAAGGAGATTTGCTTGCCCATAAATGAGGAACTTGTTTCTTCTGAATTGAGAGGATATGAGAGTTTCCTGAGAATCTTTAGTTTGCTTGATAAGTCCTGAGGTCTTCCCTAAAATGATAAGGAAGTAGCTGTTGGGAATTAATATTGGTTGGCTCCATATAAGGCAATTGGAGCAAGAGTAGATCCACCTTATCCACTTGGTGCTAGTGTATTTTAGAATCTATAAGATATCTTCTGGTTGGTCTAGATTATCTCCAGGCTTTAAAAAATAGGTTTGGCTCGAATCAAATTAATTTGATTTAACACTTTTTCCAATTGCTGTCGGTTTGGCTAATTGTAGTAAACTAAGTGAATTTTCTGGTTGGGTTGGATTTCAGACTTCTTTCTTCTTTATCTGTAATTCTAAATGGCTCTCATTAACATAAGAAATGTCTTTAGTCGAGGCCCCTTCATGGTTAGATTTATATGTACCGAAATATGGCTGACTTGGCCAAATGGATGCTAAGAAGATGGTCTGAATTGAAAAATTCATAACTTCCTGGTCCATGAACATTTTCTAGTAATTTCAAGCCTAGTTGATATGAGTAAGATTTCTTGTTAAGTTAGTTTCATGTAGAAATTCCTTCTGGTTGTTGAGATATTCCCTTTTACTTAATCTATGTTGCTGGTATCTCCTAGATGGTCGGTATGGGCGGTTTGGTGTGACTCTGGTTGATCTACTGGTTTTATGGCTTCATCAAAGCCATAGGAAGGACTCAGGAAGCCGTAATATGGAGATCGGCGTCCTGCTCTACCCTGGAGGTTCTTGCTCATGAATTATATTCCCCTACATTCGTGCTTATCATATATCAACACATGCTGAGAAGCTCTCTCTCTCTCTCTCTCTCTCTCTCTCTCTCTCTTCACAAGCAATGTCGATGGACACTGAATGAGTGTCGTTTGGTACTTGGTTATCGACTCTGTCGATCTCTGCCTGGAGGGTGTTGATCGACAATGACCTCGTAGACTTATGGATCACACGTCAATCAGCAGGCTCCCGATTTGAAAAATCATAGAAAACCTCTTTCCATTGTTGGTCATGGTACTGAGATGTATGTACATGAAGCCAAAGAACATAAAAAATAATTAAAATAAAAAAATAAAGCTAGTCTAAATCTTACACTAATGGTGATCAGAGTCCCCGGAAACGGCACCTAATATGATATACCCAAATTACCATAAAACATCTCTCATAAATAAGAAATCACTTGCACTATTTAGGGATCAAAAATCCACAGAGACTCAATATTTCACACAATAGACTTTGATTTCAGATTAAGCTAGGTCAAATAATACAAAGCGATAGACAAGAGTCTCATACAAGCATTATCGCTCAATTCATTTTTTCACTAAGTAATCTAAACCAACTCTCGTATGCGCTTAACAACCTAGCTCAATAGGATTCAGTTCAAATAATTTACCATGTTCTCGCGTGTCCGAACTATCATATGATCAAGTCTCTAGTTAATTAATCTAGAAACATGCAATAAGAACAATCTTGTGAATGATTCAATAAGATTACCCTAGCAGTTTTTTAAATCACTACTTCATCAAAACCCTAGAAAACCCCTAAATATAACAGGTGATCTACTTAGACATGATTAGATAAAACATAATCAAAGACAAAACAAATTTCATATAATAAATCAAAAATTGGAGCTCTAAAGAGAAATCTGAAGGAGTTCCTCTCTTTTTTCCAAACCTAAAATAAAGGGTAGCCATCAACAATGACTTAGAAAACATATATATAGGATTTCGACACGTTCTGGGGTCTTCTATAAATATGGGATACTCTGAGACAAAGTGAAAATTTTGAAACTTCACTAAAAATCATTGGTTTGCTGATTTGGAGGAGTGTCGATAGACACTAATTGATTCTCGACAGCTTCCTCTTGCGCGCCAGATGGATCACTATTTAGTAAAAAATATCATAACCTTCGATCTAGGATCATGATTGACCTTAAACCGGTGGCATTGGAAATATAACTCAAATCTCTATCATATGTCAAAATATGACCTATATTGCACTGTACGCAGTATTGCATCTCAAATAGCTCCAAAATCTTCAAAGTAACCCAAAACGTACATGAACCTAAAAAGATTCTAAAACGACAGCAAACATATATAGACTATAAACAGAACTTTTACCATGGTTTAAATGTGATAAAAGCAATGGTATATCGGAATCCCATGTTAGACCATCTCTCATACAAAAAAGAGGTACACATACCATTGCAAATTTCTTCTTATGAAACTCTTTCGGCTTTGTCTTGAGCTAAAGGATTTCTTTCACGTCAAAGAGCCTTGATACACTTAATCCCCTGTTTTTCATAAGGATTTTTGGCAGGTAAGATATTACCCACAAAGAAGTTGTTGAGAGCATTCTCCAAATTAGCTTTCAACCATTTACAAATTCACTTCTTTTAAAGTCTTAAAATCCAAACCGCTTCACTTTGGGATACATAGTAAGGCTATGAAAGCTTAGTTTTTTTCAACTCCGTCCCAACATAGGAAAGCAGAGACAAAAATTTTGATTTTCTTCAAACACTCTACCGAGAGACGATTGGCAAAGACCAGAAATTCACTATACTCAACAGTGCAATTTAATCAATTGCTGTCGATCTGCATAATACAGAAACTGAGTCGTATGATCTGATACTGGCTCTAATCATTTATACCAGTGACATATAACCATTTTTCTTCATTCTTTTTGTCATCAAGGAAATCTAAGTAACGAAATGGTAGGGTACCAGCCAGGGGGATAGGCGTGTACATCTTTAGCGTCACGTGCCCCAACTCTTTTTTTCTTGTATGAATATGTAAATTCACTGAATTTCTTTTTAGTGAATAAGTAAGAAAAGTGAGCGGTCCTGAATTTTTGGAGGCTAGAGCAAAGAGAAAAAAAAGGCTGTTCATAAATTTTCTTACTAATTGTTTTTAACAAAAAAAAATAAAGAAATGTAAACAAAATGATTTAAAACATTAACATTAATACATTACTGCTGAATATGATTCTTCTGCATTTCTTCCCGCGAACTCATTCACCAATGTTGTATAATCAAGCTTTTCAGCCATATCCCTTTCGATTGACAACATTGACAACCCATTAGTCTCTCGTGCATACTCGACCGCAATAAGATTATATGAGCTTCTAACTTCGAAAACTCTTCTCTTCTTCAGGCCAACAGAAACTTAAATTGTCAATCATAACTACGATATGAAAGTACATGTGTTTTGCGATAACAACTTTCCTTCTTTTATAAAAACCCAAAAATTTAGAGCCTTCTCTAATACCTTCAGTAAACATCTCCCTTCCTCTCAAATAGCATTCTGCTTCATCCGACCAACACCATGAATCAATTGTTGACCTATCTAAATTATCCTAAGAAATCGAGAAGTCATGTAAAATTGACCATGTTTCAGAAGATAACTCAATGGATTAAACACAAGCCAATCCATCAGCACCACTATCATGTTATTGGCTAGTCTTCTGTTTGAAGTTGAATTCAAGAATCCAAAAATCTTACATCTCATAACCTGAGAGTATGATCAAAACCTAGAATGCTCTCTCAAGAGAAAACCAAACCTTGGTATGCCACAATTTATTGATGAAGTAGTTGACCCTAAAGTCGTTCTTCTGATGCCCAACAACCAAACACCAAGACTCTTCTCAACATTATCATGGTCCTTCACTAATGAAAATGTTATTTCTTATTAAAGATCGGACCGAGTGGTGGTAGCCTTTCTAGAGAAGAGCTGGAATCTAATTCCCACTTTCACAAGCCCAATCCTTATCAGCATCTACCCTTAGCCATTGCCTGAACACAAACCGGAGTTTCTCATGACCACACTCCATGTAATAAAAGAAGTAAAAGAAAAATCTCCTATTCAGTTGACCAATAGCAATTATCAAAATATTCATATCTTTGACAGCAGGATCTTGTGGAACCCTTACTTTGTTAACAACAAAACAAAAGCTAGTACAATACCAAATAACCAGTTGTCCAAACCAGAAACTTTTAACCAACTCCCAATTCATGATTTCACTCATAGCGAAGGGAAGACTCATAGTGCTCACTTCTTGTTCTCGTAATCATTGTTTAATCTCCAAGTTAAAACAAAATGCTTCTCGAGTTCTTAGAGCTTATACCGATGCTTTGATGGATGTTAATGCGACTCTCCCAACGAGTGTGTGATAATGCTTAACTGTAGACCATCACAATCTCTTTTAAAAGCGTCACAATTATTTGTGAAGAGGAAAACAAACAATATATGCGTACACAATACCAAAAAACAGATTTGGCTATATCCGACGAGGAAGCAATATCTTGAAAGTGCAAAGATTCAAACTGTGGCAACCACATGGTTGTAACTGCTCTTGGATTAAATTCAGCAATCTCGGTTTCGACGTCCTATTATTGTATACCTTTCAAACCATACCACCCAGTTATCAAATAACCCCCTGTCTCTAAATGGTCATTAGATACACTCACAAATCCCAAAATCAACCCAATACATTTTGTGAGAGAGTGCCAAAAAGAACCTACCTTTCACCCGCTCTTTGTCTTTAACTATCTCTCAAAGAATAGTCAACAAAGAACTATACTTACAGATCTTTGGTGTAAGGTCTCACAAGACACATATTATATACACAGTCGGAGGATGCCATTTATTGCATTGGAAAAGGAGAACATCTGTTCTGTACTGTCTGATACAGTGAGTAGCTAATCACGAGAATAAGATGAAATAGTACAACCAAGCGACCACCCTCTTCATATCATTCTTCCAAAAAAATTCCTAAATGTGACCATCACAACGGATTCTTGTTCAACTTCCTTCCACGTATAATCCGCGCATATTCGTTTACAACGCGCTGTTCACCAATATACAATATCCTCAACAATACATCTATCCATAGTTGTTTCTCTCTTTAATAACCTCTTCATGAATATGATTGTGTCAATGGATATGATTCGTCTTTAGTCTCACTTCTAAGCTCTTATCCAAGGTTTTGATCAGGTCTATTATGATTATCTGCTTATGATTTTTTATTGGCTCCGCTCCTTAGCATTTTTTGAAAGATTTTCTCCACTCAATTGTACCAACTGTTTGCAATCTGCATTTGGAACATTACTGATCTTGGATCGAATATGTATACAAAAAAAATGGACCTTATCGTTTAACTTTCGGAGTAAAACTAATCTCAAGTGGAGATGCTTATATAGCTTCTTCCATATCCTTATTTTTCTTCTATAAGACGAAGAGAAAAGAGAGCATTTTTACCAACATAGATCGTCTTGGAAAAATAAATGGTAATTAATCGGTGAGCCACACCCTGGGTTGAGACCTTACTCAACAAGTAAAATCTCTCATTCTATATTCAACCCTTTTCCTTCAGTATTTAAGTCCATCATTGACAATCTGCCAGTTTAATTTGATATTCTTTAAACACCATCCTTATTTCCAAGTCTTCTCTTTTGTTACTCCCCACTACCAAAACTTCCACTTCCCATTATATCCTATGTTCCTATTCCTGATTCACGTCCAAGTTCTGTTCAAACCTCATCACATTTGTTTATATCGACTATGCCTCCATATCTTTCTATTGTCTGCGAGTCTTCTACAAACCTCATCAGGTTTAGAGTTCAGTTTTTTAACAAACTTTAACATGAATAGCTTTGAGATTTTTATGAATGTGGTTCTTCTTTTTTCCTTTTTCTTGCTGAATTACTGTACGCAACTCTTACCCATCTCTTTTCTTAAATTCTTTTAGACCCATGTATTCGCAAATGTATTTAAAAACCATATTTAGTATTATGACCATGCGAATAAACACATATAAGTAATCATGAGCAGAAGAAAATCTGTATTAAAGTATATGAAACTAAGAACCGTCAAATTGTTGTTATCATTAAACTTGCCCATTCCCACAAGGTAAGTCTGACTACTTTTCCCCACCATAAACATTTAAGTCTAGCGAAGAACTTATGCAAAAAAAAAAAAAAAATACTGCTTGTACAAATAATAATCCCGACCGTTTTAACCACTATGTGAATCAAGAATAAGAAGAAGATAATTTAGTCTAAGTTACAGAAAATAATAATGTGAGAAACTTCTACCAGTGATATATGAATCTATGAGTGAAGGATAGGAATATCAATTAGAGTGCATCCACATTGTAGAGCATTACTTTTCCTATTCCTCTTTAACATCCCGTAAGCCACTTTTCCTGCTATGAAGAAGCACATTCACTTTTTCAAAGATTTTTATGACTATTTTGTTCCTTCTTCAATTTAAATATATTCTGTGAATTATTGCTCCTTTTGTTTAGTAGGTAGTTAAATTTAACAATTTCATTAGATTGTATGTGTGCTTAATTTATAGACACATTTGGTTAATAGAATAAAATGAAAAAATTTTCTACAGAATGTTATTTTGTTCTTAGAGTTTCTCTTATTAATATGTTAGTAGTAAGAGGATTATTTGTAAACTATTTTAACTACTCAGCTTGGTTATTAATTTGTTTTTAATTTCACCACAGTAATATAAAATAGTAAAATGTTCAAATGAATATATATAAAATTCTGAACTTTCTTCTAATTTTGATTCCATATTATATATGTTTGATATTTTAATTTTTTTCAGATTTTTCAAATTGAAAGGATATGTGAGAATAATTATTTTATTTGTTGTAAAGATGAAGCCCTTCGTATAAGGATATACATACTTCGGAAACCATCACATAGCTAAGTAGCTTCAGGACATACCAATTGCTGAGATAGATTTAAATGTAATATTCAAAAGAAAAAAATTGATGGTGTATGAGATTTTTATGTGGAAACATATTTTTTTATGAAAAAATGTTCTCTTGTCAATACAAAATATTTTAAATTGCTTTTCATTCTTACTTATTTCCTGGTTGCACTGAGTTTATTTATTTTTTCCCTATATGTCTTAAACTTTTTTGTCGGTAGGAATCCAAATCTTAGAAATCATCTGGAGGTTTGTTATGTGTATGAGTCTGTTTGAGTAAAGTTATAATTGTCCATGGTTTTGATTTATTAATGTTTCTCCATCAGCAAAATTTTTCTTTTGCATGTTTTTTAGACCAGGTGCTTTCGAAGTCTTCTAGCCTTAGAGCAATGGACATTGGGTAAGTTTACAGATGAAAACATCGGTGGCTGGCGTGCCCTCTGGTGAACGTGATTTATGACAAATGGCGGAAGCAAAGACTTATACGATATAAGGGTATGGAGGTCTTATGAGAAAATAACGTCAATAGTGCGGGTAAACTTTGTCGTGTACCAGAGAGAATTTTCAAAACTTGGTATTGTGGGATTGCTATGGCGTGTATCCCACGAATTCCAATATGATCCATTTGGATGTGGGGATGAATTATTCTGCTGTCCCCCCAGTAAACATTTTCTCGGCGTTACCTGCCCTGCTATCGTCTGTCCACAATAAGCATGTTATGGTTCCTCAAATTTGTGGATGGGAAGGACGATTCTAAGTGTCCATCATATATATTATTGCTATGGTTGCGTTAGATGCCTTTCGGTGTTTCTTATGTTGAATCCCCAATTGTTATAACGTGCAAAAACACAAGTAATGAAATGGTCGTTTAGTTATTCAATTTGCTTACAAATACAAGTTTGAGAGCAAGTCAATGTGAATAGTTATTGGTTTTTTGTGCATTGTATATCTTATGAAACTTTGCCTAATGAAAGAGAGACATGTGTTTGATAACGCGAGATTACTACAGTGACAACCCGTAATAATCAATAGGAAAAACTTCATGTCAAGATCCGTATAAGCTCATGGATTAAGAGGTAAGGTTTTCTTGTACAAAATGACAAAAAAAGTTGCGTGGAATGGAAGGATTTTGTGAAACTCTGCAGAAAATGAGTGTTTTGTAGACGAGAGAGATTGATATATGTATTATAGCAGGATGAAGATTGGGATGGTATGTTCGTTAAGATATCTGGAGAAATGTGATATGAATTAATAATTATTTTGTGGAGAGAA